>VZUA01085110.1:18035-39678 GCA_013401035.1 Horornis vulcanius
CCATCTTTAGCTGTACTGGAGGATTTTACTTCTCCCACTCATGACCAGAATGTTCAGTTCTGCAGTAACAGCACTGCTGCTCTCTCCAGACTAACTAAAGCTGGTCTAATGAGCCTTCATAGATCTCTTCCATCTCAATATTCCATGAATCCTGTGGGTTTAGACACCAGGACATGGCAACCCATGCCTACTGTGGCAGGTTTACAAAACTACCTAAGGTTTTTAAGGTTTTTAAGGTTTCAGGTTTTTAATCATCAGAACACAGCTTTATAAGCAAGCTGTAGATATTTCACGGAAAATTAGACCAGCTCTCTCAACCACAGGAAAGTTTTACATCATAAATCACAAATGCCTCTGAAATCAGGAGCCTGAGGAAAAAAAAAAGTTAAGAATTAGAAGCTTAGCACCAGCTATTTTTAACATAATACTGAGAGTAACACTCTGCAAGCAACACGCACACATGCTCTATGAATAAAGTAAAAATTCAGCCTACTGCACAAGCCTGCCCCTCCATGAAGGGAGCTGCCATCTGCATGTCGAAAGGATTATTTTCCATGTGGGAGGCCAGAGAAAGGGAAAAAAACCCCTCAGAAACCTGGTAGGAAATGCAGTCAAAAGGGCAGGTTGTCTCCTGTTTCAGCAAGCAGAGGTGGTCCACATGGAATGGCTCTAGCAGAGGGGATTGCTGGCTTTCCAGCCTTACACCGTTAATGCCCTTCAGGAAATTAATTAGGTAACTTCAGGGAGAGGGTTGAGACTGAAAGTTCTGAAAGGGGTGACTTGCTGGATCCCCAAAATTTTAATATTGACCTTTGAACCACTGTCCTGCAAGGTGGAAACACCTCTGAGCATCTCTCTCCCAATCCAACTGCAGTTTTCACCCCATTAACCACAGTCATGTAAAGTTTCAGCCAGTGCTCAGTCCCTGTCTCAGGCAAGTTCCAGATGGGACATCCAAGATCCAGTTTTTCCTCCAATTAATGAAAAGCCACTACCAGCACCTCTGTTTCTGCAGCACAACAAAGCCCTTTCAGAGCAGCAGGTTGCTGCTCCTTCCTTGCCTGCTGCACTTCACACACTTTGGACTTCATGAAGCCACTTGTGGCCATTCCCATCTCCCAAGTCCTTGGTTTTCCAGTGGAAGCAAAGCTCTGCCTTTCCTTGTGTCTGTGACAAGGATTTGTACTCTGGGGGTTTCAGTTTCCCCTTGGTAGTTATCACTGCAGAGCAATAAAAATCTCCTTGGGTTGGATGCAAACAACACGTGGCTCCAATTCCCTCTAAACCAAATTTTACTGGAAAGTCACGGGAAGCAAAAATATTTCCAAGACTAGAAAGAGAAAGGAGCTATTTATTCTTGCAGTTACACCAAGCGAGAGCTGAAAAGGTGTTACATTGCTGCCAGCTTAGCTACACATTCAAAAATAAATGTGTTTTCTTGGTGATGGTGAGAGTGCAAATCTCCAGGGAAAGCAAAATCAGAATGGAAAGGCGATGAGGCAAAGTTATTTATTCAGACTACGGTTGTCAGAAGGGTCTGTTCTGATCAAAGGCTGCTGTGCTGCCCGGGGGGAAAAGTGAGCAGCCCTACCTGCCACTGGTGAGAAAAGCAAAGAATTCCTCACTGGGAGCAGGTGAAGCAGCCCAGCAGGGACACGTGGGACACCCAAGGAATGATCACCCAGTGCCACTTGTGTGATCCAGCAGGGCAGGGCAGCAGCTGTGTCAAGGCAAGGGCAGTGTCAGGCCCTCCATGAGCAGTTTTTGCTCGTAATTACGTGGGGGGAGCAAGCAGCAATTTCATCAAAATCCTCTTGAGTTTAATCAAATCTTCAGCAAATAAATGGAGCAGTCACAACCATCCTGCTTCCACATTGCTGCTCCAGAGGAGGGGATGGATCCCTCAGAGACAGGACAGGGAGATGTTTGGAGGGGGAAAGGGTCAGGCCTCATGGCAGGGCCCAGCAGCTGCAGCAATCTGTGCAGGTATCAAGGTTAACACAAGTCCAGGTGGATTTCTGTTCAGAGTCAAATCTCACTCTCTGAAAGAACAAAGATATTTTAAGGAGAGTGTTTTAACATGACCACAAGGCCCTCTACTCTGCAGCCAGGCTGGGAGAGCTGGGAATGTTCACCTGGAGAAGAGAAGGCTCCAGGGAAAGCTCAGAGCCCCTTCCAGGGCCTAAAGGGGCTCCAGGAGAGCTGGAGAGGAACTGGGGACAAGGATGGAGGGACAGGACACAGGGAATGGCCTCCCACTGCCAGAGGGCAGGGCTGGATGGGACATTGGGCAGGAATTGTTCCCTGGAAGGGTGGGCAGGCCCTGGCACAGGGTGCCCAGAGCAGCTGTGGCTGCCCCTGGATCCCTGGCAGTGTCCAAGGCCAGGAGCAACCTGGGATAGTGGAAGGTGTCCTTGCCCATGGAAAGAAAGGGGCTTTAAGGTCCTTCAAAACCATTCAGAGGGATAATTTGGAAATAGGATCCCTGCTCCCAAATGATGCCAGCTCAGCCCTACAGCTCCCAGTACTTTTGACTGGCATGGGGCAGAAATGTGAGATGCAGCTCCAGGCTTTGTCTGAGGCTCAGTAAAACCCAGCCATGAGCACACCTGGGAGTGTGAGACCCTCTCTGGATATTTTTTGGCAATTTTTTGGGTAACTGTGTACATTACACTGCAAGTCACTCCAGTGGAATGCTGCCAAAGCCAAGGCAGGAACTATTCTTAGTGCCTCCAACCTGAGGAGATGTTACATTTCCAGAGCAATTTGATATAAAGAGCTTTAACATAAAAGGAGAAAAGAGAAGCTAAAAGTGAGTTATTTGTTTCTTATTTTTTATGGCCACTTTGATTCTTTAGCAATATTTACCACAGAGAGAGGAAAAAAAAATAAGCACACCAGAACCCTAAAAAAAAAACCAATCAACTACCTTTCTGATTTTTAGTTAAAAATAGGCTACTGGATGCCACAGAGCTCCCTCTTCATCATTCTCTGTATAAATCAGACTGAGAAAGAGCACAGCCTACCTCACAGTCACCTGCAGAGTGGGATGCTCATGCACACAAAGCCAAGATTTAGAGCTAACCCAAAGGCAGAGCCTCTAATTCATCTCAGTTTTAATTGGTTTCAGTCCCCAAAGAAATACTTCAGTAGACGTGAACTGAACCTGGCAGCCATGCTGGGATGGGAAAGAGGCACACACTGATTTTAGAGAGAGATCTTTAAACCACAAGACTGAGCCCTGGACACTCAAATTGGTTTCTGTGGAAAAGCTGTAATGAAATTTTATGGCTCCTTCAGAGCCACTGGTTGAATTTGAGCAACCTTCAGTGAAAAACATACATAAAACAAAACTTTTCTTCCCCCCTTTTAAAAAATAAAAACCTTGCTGCTTTAAAAAAATGAGGCAGGAAGGAGAAGCTAAAGAGAAACTGGATAAAAAATGCCTCCTTTTTTTCCTCCCCTCTTTAAAATCAAAGGTATTTTACCTCCCCTAAGGCACCAGAAGTTAAAGATAATCATGAAAAAGCTGAATGAAGCAAAAGTTTTGTGGAGGTTCGTGTGTGGATTTGACCTAGATACAGTGAACATTCTTGTGATTAATACAGAGGTTATAATTTTATACCAGAGTGCTCCAACTCCAGCTCTAAAACAAATTGGACAGAGTGTCTTATTACTCCCTCATTCCCCTTGATAGATCACTAAATATCTGCATGCTTTAATTATTTGAAACAGACCACAATTCATTATTTCCCCTTTGAATTCTGCTACAGAGTTGGATTTCCTTTCATGCCCTGCAAACTGCATTAGGCCATAAAGGGACTGGGATACTAAAGGAATATTAAATCCTTTGCCCACATGCCAAAATCTGTGGGAGGTACCAAATGCTCATACACTGCACACTCCAGTCCACCTGAGAGAGTGTTTAAAGCTCTTAAAGATTAAAAAAAAAAACAAAAACAGGTGAAAAGGAAAATTTGAAAGGCAAAATAAAAGCAGGTGAATGGGGATATTTCTTCCTGGGTTTCAGAGCAATTGGGTTTGTTTGACATCGCAAAGCAGGATGTTATGGAACGGTTTGGGTGGCAAGGGACCTTAAAGGTAATCGAGTTCTGAGACTCAGAAGTTTAAAAAGTCTTTAAAAACTCCAAATTAGCATTACTTTTCCACTTTTGCTCCCACATAAAGCTGGGTTTCTTACATTCAATGGCTCAGTTACAGCAATTAAGTGACCGTGGATGTGTTCACAGCATCAGCTGACACCTGCACCCACCCAGCACCTGAATTTCATGGCACACACAACTCACAGCCAGCTTCTCTTAACAAACCAACAGCAGGTTGCAGAAGATACAGTAGGGAAAAAAAATGAGGGGTTTATTAGAAAAATTAAACCTCCTTAGACATAAATTAAAGTTCCTATGAGACAGAGTGTCCAGCATCTGGGAGGAGGGAAAACACTCTGGCCTCTCTGAGAGGACACATCCCTGGGGGACACATTCACACCACATCTCACTCAATTAGATGAAAAATTATAAACTACGGCATCTCTGCCAGGGCAGAGAGGCTCATTTGATGACTACAATCCCTGCTCTGGCTTGCCAGGTGTGAGCATCAAATCACACCTCCAATCTTAGCCTACTTCAGCTGGCTGCTGAGATTTCCTTCATTTTTCACCAATTAAGCTTCCCCAGACCACGTTTTTTTCTCAGCTTTAATTGTTTTGTGGGGTGAGCATTCTCCTGGTTACCTGAGTAGCCAGGGCCGATTCAGAATGTTCTGCAGGTGATTAATCCACTGATGCCAGCCTGGACAATCACAGAACAGGTCAGACTACAAGAAACCTCTAGACTCCATCTCATGACAGCTCCCTCTTTCCCAGCCCAGTTTTCTCCATTTGTGGGCACAAAAAATAAAAAAAATTGCTTTTGTAAGTAAGAGGCAACACAGGTACATCAATAACCATACAAATATCTGTAATATCTGCCAGGAGCTTTGCAGCACCTGGTTGAAGAAGTACAACCACGACAGTGACACCTTCCTAATCCTCCAAGCCCATCACTTTCACTGTTATCTGGCTAAGAGAGGTCCCCAGGCAAGCCACAGAAAAAGTCTTTGGATGTTCCCTCCAGGGGAGAGGAGAGCAATGAGAGGGAAACAGGGATATCAAAGAGCACAGCCAGCTCACTCAGGCATCTCCATCCATTTCACGCTTTTGGTTCATCCCATACAAATTCATCTTGCCCTACAGACAGCATTTTAGGGAGAATACAGGAGAAAGTTTCTCTTCTTTCTACTTTGTGCCCAGAAGGGCAAAATCAACACATGCCTGCAAACAGATTGGGACAGGTACTAAACAGCTGAAGAATGCACTTTTCTCCCCTAGGCTACATATGTCTAAATGACATTTGATTCCACTAAGAGGCAGATTCATTTGTATCTGGGAAAAGCCAGCATGGAATGTGAGCTTATTTTGAACAGAATCAGCATTGTGGTAGCCAAAGCTCATTAATTATGAATTTTATCAACTGTTCACTGAAATTTGTTCTGCTAGCACAGTGTAATTGCCTGCAAAAGCAGTGCTTTCAAAGAAGAAAATTCAGAGAAGAAAACACCAAGCTATGAAATAACCCACATCCTTCCTTTTCCAGGAGATATCCCTTACTTGTTCCGGAACAATTACAACGCTGGGAGAATCCTGGAGGCTCTCCAAGCATCTTACCAGGCAGTCATTTCCAACAAAAAGTGCTGAAGGGCATAATTGGGTGAAAGATGAATATGGAGCACAGGAAGGAGCTCTCCTGCTTGCACTGCTGGGGTCCTGGCAGGGTGCTTAAGAAGTTTGTCACTGAACATTCCCATATTTGAGGCCTATTTTCTGCTGTTCAGCTGGACTGCGAAAGAAGGAGTAAAAGCAACAGCACCCCATAGCCCCAGGGTTCAGACAGTGAGTCAGCCCCACTCAAACACTGCAGTTACACTCACTCCCAAGGATCCCTTTAAGTGCTGAACTAAGAGAAAACATCACAGGGCAGCTCTGCAGGGCACAGGCAGCACTTAACATTACAATTATTTAGAGACATTGATTTTAATCAGCAAGCAGAGCCTCTCGACTTAATTTCATTTTACATGCACACACACAGACCTGCCTTGGCTAAGGCAGAGGAGTGGTTTGGAAGTGGTGAAGAGGACCATGGTACAGCACCTTTGTGAAAATGAAAAACCAGCACACCCAAACACCCCTGCTCCTGGAGGAGCCAGGTTTGAACCAAGCCTTCCAGCCCAACAAACTCTGAACCACTACTCTTTCACTAACAGCAACGTCTCTCTGTAAACTTTGCCCTTCCTTAAATACAATTTTTGCAGAGCTGCCCCACCTGTGGCTGATGCCTGGTAGAGAGTCCATTGGAAACAGCTGGGATCTTCCCTGGGACCCTCAGGGAATGCCCCTGCACAGGCACACCTACCCCCAGTATCAATCACTTAGCACACAGGGATCAATTAAATACGGATGTCCCAAATTCTCTTAGAAATGTTAAAATTGTTTGATGTTAATATTGAAGAGCCTGAGGCATTCAGATGGGATGAGGACAATGGGGCTCTCACTTTGATTTTGTCCTCCCACGTTCACACTTTTTAAGACTGTNCAATGGATTTGTCTGTGTTGGAACTAGATGGTCTTTACAAATCCCTTCCAGGCCCAACCAGACTGGGATTGAGCATTTCTGGGTGTTCAGAGAGCAACTGTTGGGCTAAAACAGACTGCTTCCACCTGGAAAATAAAAAAGGATATGAAGTGTTCTCTCAGTAATTAAAATAAACCTGGGGAACAAAGATGTGGGCGTTCTGCAGGAACTGAGACCTTCACAGTTTCTCTTTGGGTCTCAGCAGCAGGAAACCTCTCAGTACCCAGCTGAGGTGAGAGCAACATCCCCAAAACTGCGGGGTGACCTTCATGGTTCCATTTCTGTTACCAGAGCCACTGGAAATGAGGGCTGACTTGCCCCCTTTGTCACCCTAATGAAAGCATTAACTCAGCTGATAATTAGAGAGGCCTCAGCCAGGTATGTTAATGAGAGGTAAGGACTTTCTGTTAATCAGCTGTGGGTGAACAATGGCATTCCTCGGATCCTTTTCAGATGCAAAGCTGTTAGAGGCTGTTTTCATCAATGATCTGCATTACATTTCTTCCTAATCAAGTTCCCAGTGATCTTTTGATTGGAACCAAAGGAGATACACAAATATTACTCAAGTCTATTTCTCTTGTTAACCCCTTCAGGTAAAAGCCATTTAAACAGCAGGCAATGCTGGCCACTGGTTTTACCAAATTTTTGGTAACACCGCAAAACTAATCCTGCCCCAGCATGGCAGGACTCAAATCTGAGCAGCCAGCTTGGTGTCACTGCAGAGGAAAACTCCAGCAGCCCTTGCCTGGTGAGAGCACAAGCCATAAAATGTGCTAAAATGAGATAGATTCACAAAATACCAGCGAGCTACAACGACTTGGAGGGAGCGAGTGCAGCCATCTGTGCCTGGCTCCCAACAGCCAGCCTGCCAGAGACTGTGATTAGCACTGTCCAGACAGATCTTCTCCTGTCTGCTGTCAGCAGCACTGTCTGCTCCAGAGCCTGCCCATGGCACTAACAGATGTCCCCAGCAGCTCAAATGCTTGCACAGAGCTCTGAGGTGGCATTTCAATTCCCCTGGTGCGAGCTCTGGTGCTGGAAGACATGGAAAAGGTGCAAATATAAATACAAATTGAAAAAAAAAAATCCTCTTCCTTGGGGTTCAGTGGAGAAGCTAAAAATGCCCATTTGGCATCTTCTTGAGGCTGGAGGAAACCTCAGCAGAGACACCAGCAGGTGGGAGCAGCACAGAAAGACAGGCAGGGCCAGAGCTGAGCTGTCAACCCTCAACAACACTCCCAACTGCTGCTTTGGTATGATAACAAAGGTTTTACCTCTTATTTTCAATCTAGAATGTCTTGCAGTTATTCCTACAAGGTGCATTGCTGCTAAAATGTACTGGAATATCTCCCAGGATACATTTTTCTAACTAGAGAGGTCTTAATTAGTGCTTTTCAATCTGTTGACACAGCCTCAAGCCCAGCCAGGTTAGATAATCTGAGCCCACATATCAAGAGAGAATTGAAATTCAGCTAAGCTCTCCACTTGCATTTCCTAACAAGAATTTATCTCCAAATAAAATAAAAACCCTCCAAATAAATTTTAAAAAAAGAGAGAACAAAGGAAAACAAAATCCATCACAAACCAGACATCTGAGTAGGAAATAAACAGCCCAGAAATACAGCAATAGCTTATGCATATCTGAAATACCCCACAGCTATGGGACGTAAGGTGTGTGAAGAGGACTGAGCAAAGCCTTTGGGGAGCACTTTGAGTTGTGGTAGCTCAGAGAAGCAATCACTGGAGCAGTGTGACAACAACCCTGCCTAGGAAAAGCCTCTCCAAAGACACTGAGAGCTGTCAGCTTTGAAAGGAAGCAGCAGGAAAGCCAGGGGCAAGCTCGAGCTGCTGGAAAAGCAGTCTTCCTGGCAAGTGTTTTGTTATTAGGCAAAATAATTATCTCACAAGGCAATGGTTATTGTTGCTAATTAATAAGTGGTGTGCTTAATATAAAGCTCTAATCTGAGTGGCAGGGCAGAGCATTAAACAGGGATTTGGCAAGTGGAAAAGCACCTCCAGCTTTTCCTTTTCATAGGTTACAGGGGGTGACCACATTAGTCTCATCCCAAATCATAGAATTATATCCCAGAATGGTTTGGGGTGGAAAGGACCTTAAAGCTCCTCTTGTTCCACCCTTGCCATGGGCAGGGACACCTTCCACAAGACTAGGTTGCTCCAAGCCCCGTCCTACCCGGCATTGAGATGCCCATGAGACAATATCATTTTGGTGCTAAATAATTTAAAAGGATACCCAGAGTGCCAGGGATGTTGAGTTTTTCTCCTTCCTTCACAATGTCTCTCAGAAATCTGCTGCAAACTGTACCAAAAGTGATTTCAAGGCTGGTTTCAGGCTGCTCAGCATCTGCAAAATCCAAGTTCCCACAATTACTGCTGCAAAGAGAGTTTTCAAAATCCTCATCCAAAGGCATTTTATCACCTTGGCAGCAGCAGAGCTGATCCTGAATTTGGAACTCCTGGTCAAGTTTAATGTGTAAAACTTCAGGGAAGGTTTTTTTTCTGCTTTTTTTTGCAGGTTACTGGAAAACCAGCAGGGGTCACTTAACCCAGAACAGAGAGTTTACACGTGACACAAAGCTGTTTGCTTTTCCAAAAGCTGAAGTGGGATAGGGACTGTAGGTGTGATAGGACATTTGACAGTCACTCCTCAGTGGCCTTCCCAGATATGAGTGATGACAGGTCCTAGAGCTTGGCTTGACTCGTTCCTCACAGACATGAGCCAGGGATGCCAGCAGGGGATGGTGTTGGGCTGGCCCATGGGAATTAGCATCAAACATTCCCTGCCCATGGCAGGGAGTTGGAACCAGATGATCTTTAAGGTTCCTTCCAACCCTGACAGGTCTGGGACTCAATATCTACCATCACCACAGCATTACTGACTTCTATTTAGAAGTCATAGCATTTCTTGCATGATACAAAGGTTGAATTCGATGGTCTTGGAGGTCTTCTCTAACCTAAGCTATCCTGTGGTTCTGTGCCATACAGGAAACCAAGTCTGGGATTTGCAGAGGTCAGTTTTAACTGGTGCATGACTGGGTGGCAAAAACACTTCTGGAAACCAAGCTCATTAAAGGGTGAAATGGAAATTGCCAGAAGCTTATGTATGCATGGTCACATTCTAAATGATCTCAACACTTCACAGAAAGGCTCCTTCCAGGAAGGCAGGAAGCCTTGGGTAGGGGCAGTGCCCCCTTCTTCCCAGCTGGAATGTGGAGAGGGACCAGGAGTTCCAAGTGATGTTTTGCCCCAAACTTGTGTTGGCCTTACCAGGATTTGCCTGATGGCAAAGAGCGAGGACTCAGATTTTGTGGCTTTTCTTACTTTTTTAAGGACACAGCTGATTCATACTGCAAGATAGAAATTAATCCTGGGGCAAAAAAAGTAATCCTGAAGGCTGCTGAAGGCAGACAACCTGACTACTTGATGGCTCTGGTGAAATTCTGGCATCCAGCCCTACTGTGTCCCAGCTCTTTGCTGAAGTCACACCACTTGTGGTTGCACTTCATGATGTCAAAGGTCTTTTCCAAGCTGAACGAGTCCGTGATCTACAGCAGCATCACCATCCACCCCCAAAAACCTTAGACACAAACACCACTTAAACAGACTGTCAATGCTGTGAAGGACCAGCTACTGCAGGAAACTTCTTGGGGGTGCAGTAGCTCAGCTCCAAGATCACCCATCGCTGCCCACATTTGGCATGAGAGGGACAGGAATAGGAAAAGCTGTCACTGTGAGGCTGGAGACCAGCACCTGATGCTCTGTGCCATCTGCCACCATCACCAAGTGGCACTTTTCCAACCACGGGGCTTCCAGAACTTCTCTAGAGCCACATCCCACCCCCATGTGTGACCAAGGTCAGATGCTCCTGCTGAAGGGTAGAGACCCCCCTCCCTCCGCATGGCCCAGCTCCTGCTGCCAGCACAGCAGAGCCTTTCTCCTCTCACATGTCACACAAGAGCTAAATGCTGGAAAATGTGGCTCCCCAGCAGCCCTGGAGGAAGATGCCAACATTCACACTGTGACACTTACAGTCTGTCATTGACGGCTACAGAAGGATGAGGGGGAGAGAGGTTCTTCTTCTCCACTTCTGACTCCAGCAATCAACAACATTTCCATTTCCATGCAGAGAATGTTCAGCTTTTCACCCTGATGAGCACAGGGAAGGTTAAAGTATACAGGTTTAAGCTCATTTCACTTCTCAAGTTTCTGAGCCATGGGGTGAATTTTAGTGTCTGCTTAAGTCATTCACAGGGTAAGGAAACAGGAGCCCTCTCCGGATGCGCAGGAGTGCCAGAGCTGCAGCAGGGTTGTTCCAAATGGGAAAAGGCTGGCCCAAGGATGTGGCCACATTTGCATTTCCACTTTTCCACTCCATCTTCGTATCAAGGTGAGGAACAAAGCTAATTTAAGGAGCCCCCACAGCTCCAGCAGCCCTTGCCCTCTTCCACACTCAGATCCTGCCCTCTGAGAGGTTCCTTGCTCAACAAGCTGCTGTCCCGTTCTGTCTGAAGAATTTAAAATCAGGGAACACAAGCAGCAGCAAACAGGCACAGGCAGGATAGGACAAACATCCCAAGCCCCTCAAATTCAGCAATGGCTTTGTGACCATACCCAAAAGCTTAGGGAGGAGGAGATTCTGAAATACCAGCTCACTTCAATTCCCACCCCTGCCCCGTGGTGAGATCAGCTTGCTGGTTTCCACTTTTTATCAGGATGCCAGTGACATGGAGTGCTCACTGTAGTCCTGAGTTTCAAGCCTGGTTGTGTTGATATTAAAAAGGGTTCTTTCCCAGGCTTTCTTCTGGTAAACAGAAGAACAATGTTTTGTAAATATAAGAATGTTTACGTTCTTTCTTATAGGAGGGACCTTCTTCTGATGTTCCTCTGGGATGACCAATTGGTAAAAAGGTTTACCTTTTGTGTTACCAATCAAATTGGCCTCTGACTTTCTGTATAAAAGAGGAGCTCATCCCACAATAAAGGAGAACCCACGGACCACACTCTAAACGAGCCTGTGTGTCTCTGTTTGATGTCTCTTGTGACAGCTCACGTTTACATTTGGCACGACTAAAGGCTGTGACTAAAGGGTATTCTGAGCTTGTTCTCTGTTCTCCACATATGCTGGCTTTACCTTCTCTTGTCTTGCTCTGCCCTCACTCTCTGAACTCTGGGAGCCTCCAGGGGCACTGCCAGTTCACAGCAGCTGTTCCCATCCTCCTAAGGCATTAGCAGGGAGTATTTTCCTACAGAAATCCTAGGAAATCTCCTTCATTACAGCTCCTGCCAAGTGGGAGTGTCAATTTCCCAAATCCCCCACTCAGAACTTGTAGAGTATTGAATCTGGTATTGGCTCAGCTGTCAGGTATTCTGAGGTCCAATATTCAACCAGAGGATCTCCAAAAATAAAAGGGAGCAGTTCTAAAAGAGCTCTCAGAAAGATTTTACAAAGGTGGGGGAATTATCAGAGAACAAGACGGCCAATGGTCTCTATCGATGTTTTGCTGCTTCCTAGAAATAAGCCAGGAACTGGAAGAGTCAAAGGAATCTCCCTTATAGAAGAAAAATACCTATATATTAACACTGATAGACCAAATAAAAAAAAAAAGTTTAATGTGTATTTTAGAGCAATCTAGATGAGGCCTGATACATCACTAGCAGTGTAGGGTAGGAATTGATGACAGGGACAAGGGGAAATAGGATTATTTACAATTGTAAAGATCATGACAAGTAAGTAAGTTGGTGGCTTGAGGAAGAAGTTCTCCTCTAAGATTCAGAAGCTGGATTACGGAACCCATTTCAGGGGAGTAACAGGTGATAAAATCCATATAAACAGAAGCTCAACACCCCTTTCATCCTCTGTCAGCAGGCAGAATCATCTGGAGCACTGTGAGCAGCTCCTGCCTCATTGTTTGGAGCTGAGCTTCTTCTGGAGCCTAGCTACACAGCTGTGGTCACCCTGCTTATTTACAAGTCTCTTAGAAAAGGAACCTCAGCCAGTTCTGACTGGCGTAGCCAAAAAACCTCATTCCAAACAGAAAAGCTGGGTCCACATCCAACATATCGCAGGCTGGGTACTCAAAACACATTTTCCTGAGGAAAAAAGTGATGGCTCACAGAGGAAAACAAAACCAGGAGAAGGATAGAATGGTTCTTTTCTCCAGATATCCAGCTGAAGTCCTGGCATCTTCCAGGGATTTGGGGGTTTTGCTCAATGAGACATCCAGCTCAGCTTGCTGTGATGTGACGTAGGGGCATTTAACACAGATGATGAATTGGGCCCAGGTTTCTCTGTTCTGGAAGAAGAGCTCAGCTGTCTGGGCTGAGGAAGCAGCTGCTGCTGCTGGAGTAAGCTGCCAGAGAAAAAGAGAAGTGGGAGGACCACAGACTTCAGATTGTCTAGCCTGGCTCAACTGGAAGCTGCCTATTTTTGCCAGAACACTCCTGCCCACCCCACAGGAAAACCAGCCCCTGTGATCTTTCTCCAGCCCTGCTTCCTCTTGCTGGGCGAGCCAAGGAGTTCCAATGTCTGTGGTGCTTGGAGTGAAGTGCCAAAATCATGAATGCACTTATGCAAATGCTGAAGTAACAGAAACCTGAAGCGACAAGCTATTAAGCAGCCTTTAATTCTCAGTGTTGTAAAGGATTTATTAAACACCACACTTGCAAGGCCAGGACAAACAGGGAAGTGGGAATTCGAAGTAACTTGGCAGTCTTATTACACCCTCAAGTAGCACAGTCATCAACTGAACCCCAAATATTTCACAAGACAAGGTCAGTGCTGTTTCCTGCACTGGACTTAGAAAGGAAAGCCCTAAGGATAAATCCATTTGCCCACAGCCCAGATTTTGGATGTCTTAGCCCATTTGCTCCACTGCTGTAGATGCTCTCCTCTCTCTGCACAGTACTTCCTGGGCAAAAGCGGGAAGAGGGAGGAATGGCAGAGGAGAGATGTTATCGGCTGACTGCAACCATTCCCAGTCCCTCAGGGGACAGGGATAGAAGAGTTGGGAATGAAGGAGCAAAGCCCAGCTTGGGCAAAGAGGGTTGGAGAGAAAGTGTTTTTTAAATTTTTGTCTTTGTTTTTCACTGTCCAAATCTATTTTAATCATAGAATCATGTGGGTTGGAAGGGACCCACAAGCACCCATCCAGTCCAAGCCCTGGCACTGCACAGACACCCCAGCAATCCCACCCTGGGGATCCCTGGCAGCGCTGTCCAAACCCTCCTGGAGCTCTGGCAGCCTTGGGACCCTGCCCATTCCCTGGGGAGCCTGGGCAGTGCCCAGCACTCTCTGAGGGAAGAACCATTTCCTGATCTCCAGCCTGACCCTGCCCTACCACATCTCCATCTATTCCCTGGCTCCTGTCCCTGTCACAGAGAGCAGAGATGGGAGCTGTCCCTTGGGAGGAAGACAAATTCTGCTCTCAGGTCTCCCTTCAGTCTCCTCTTCTCCAGGCTGCACAAATTTTAGCAATAAATTAAATTAATTTCTCCCAAGGCAAGCCTGTTTTGCTCATGACAGTAACTGCTGAATGACCTCCCTGCCTTCGTCTTGATCCAGGAGATTTTCCACCTTATTTTCTCCCTCTGTCCTGCCAAGGAGGAGCAGTGAGAGAGAATCCAGGAGGGCATCTGGCAGCTACCCATGGCCAGCCCACCCCATGTGGAGAGAAAGAGATCTCTGGAACAGAAAACCGCTTTCAGAGGCAGACCTAATTTGGCTTGGACTTCAGTTTTTGGCTGTCCTATCCTCTCCCCACCCCTTGGATCTCATTTCACGTTCAGGTGAAAGCAATGACAGCTAATTTTTCAAGTCTGGAGACACTCCTCTGACATTTGCACAATGCCTTTACCTGGGAATGTGCTGGCAGCAAACTGGCTGCAACTTGCAGAGGAGCTTCCAGCACTGCCTCCCACTCACACCAAGAACAGGCAAGGTACAGCATGAAGACACTTGGAAAAGTGCTTTTTTTAAAAAATAAAAAAAGTTTATGGTTACTGTGAGAGAAAGCAGCTGATGAAACCACCCTGTCAATCACTTTCAGCCTTCCATTTTGTTCTGCATCGTTTTCTTCTTATAGCCCATTTTTTAAAATTGTTTGTTTCTTGTCCTTTGCTTTACTCAAAGAAACCTCAAATCACAAGTACAGCCTGGCTTCTGAAACAGACTCCAGCAACTGTCAGGATTCCCAACACTCCAAGAAGTGTGTATCACATCCAGCAGAAGGGAAGGAAGGACAGGTGGGAAAAGAGCATGACAAGCACCTGCGAGTCGCCCTCTGTATTCCCAGCATCTCAGGGAGCCTGCAAGATGTGCCCTTGCAGAAGCCAGGGAAAGGTTGCAGAGCAGTATGGGAGCAAGGAATGGGGCTGTGACATTTCTGCTGGAGCTTTTCAGCTGCCAAGACCTTACAGGAAAGCAGTGAGACCTCATCTTGAGTGCTGCCTCCAGCCCTGGGGTTTGCAGCTCAGGAAGGACTGGAGCTGTTGGAGAGAGTCCGGAGGAGGCTGCAGGGATGATGTGAGGGATGGAGCCCCTCTGCTCTGGAGAGGGACTGGGAGAGCTGGAGGTGTTCACCTGGAGAAGAAAAGGCTCTGGGATGACCAAATTGCAGCCTTTCAGTGCCTGAAGGGAACCTGCAAGAAAGATAGAGGAAGACTTTTTATAAGGGCCGGGAGTACCAGGACAAGGGGGAATGGCCTCACACTTACATAGAGAAGGTTTAAATGGAATATTGGGAAGGAATTGTTTCCTGTGAGGGTGGGGAGGCCCTGGCACAGGGTGCCCAGGGAAACTGTGGCTGCCCCTGGATCCCTGGCAGTGTCCAAGGCCAGGCTGGATGGAGCTTGGAGCAACCTGGGATAGTGGAAGATGTACCTGAACCAGATGCTCCTTTTCAATACAAGCCATTCTATGTTTCTGTGAAAACAAGAAAAATTAATTCCTTGCACCACAAAATCTCAACCAGTCCCATCCCAGAAGAGACTAGAGCACCTGGCTCTTGTACAGCTCTTTGTTCTCCATCTCATGAAGATGACACATCTTAGAGATCTTTGGTCTCAGAGGCTTCCCATCCAGCTCAGCAGCAACCCAGTGTTAGGGGCTGGTTTTGCCAACATGACCCTTGGTAGCGTTCCATGCCCTGGAGGCTTCAGCTGGGGGCAAATCTTTGTTTATTTCAGCAGGAGACACCTTTGCAGCAAAGGAAAGCCTGCAAGGTCTGGTTTTCCTGGGGTCACACAACTCTGCAGCCTTCAAGGAGAGCACAGATTACACACAGCGATCACACAGAGATCTCATTTCTGCCTTCTTTTAATCCCTTCATTTTAAAAATATTTCGATGGCATAGAAAGGAAGAAAAAACACCCCAAAAAAACCAAAAAAACAAACAAAAAACAAACAAACAAACAAAAAAAAACCAAAAAAACAATCCTGACATTTGGATGCCTGCCTCTTGATGTTCAGCCAAGGAGAGGAACAGCTGCAGTGCCACACTGGCATTTAACCATCACAGAGCCCAAGCACGTGGCAAAGCCAAATTATATTGGGTGATGGTTCACAGGAGTCCCAGGAGAAGCCACCCAACAGCCTTGCTGTCAGCAGGAATGAGGCAAAGGATGGCTCCTGTGGTTTCCTGGGAGTTCCTTATCTCCTGATGTCAGGGCCTTGCAGAAGGTCAGCCAAAGCCACTGGCTCATGACTTTGTGCTCACAGAACTGCCAAGCACCTCCGAGTTTAAAGGGTGGTGGCACCCAGTGCAAGGGCTCCACCCCAGCCTTTGAGAGAGCACACTCTCCCCAAAACAGTGTTTTAATGTTACTAAGAAGGAGCAAAGGATGACCAAAGGACAGACACACAGAAATTCGTTGGATTTTCCCCCCTCTTAACCTTTCCCCAAGTCATTCCAGAGCTCACATCCAGCCTAACGAGTAACCAACATAGTTACAGGGCTAAATTCAGGGCTGCTTAAAAATCCAGCTTTTAGTCCTCGACAATCAGTTTCATGAAATTTTATTGCCCTTGGGGAAATGAACGACCTTGATATAGAGCTGCTTTTCCCTATGCAGATCCCTGGCTCTATTTAGCAGGAAAAGCAGGAACACAGCCCAGGCTGGTGTTACTCAGAATATCAGCTCAGCTTCCAGAATTCTCCAAGCAGTCACTCAGGGAAAGGGAGAGGTGAAGAAATACGGCATTTCTGCATTGTATGGCTTCTATATATCAGCGTCTTCCTAATCAACAATAGCTGAAGAACTGCAGAGTGCAGGGGGAGAGGAAAATCCTTTAGATACTGAAGAAACTTTTATATCTATATATACACATGCACGGATACATGCACACCCATACTTAGTCTCCAGCCACCCCAGCCAGCTGGTATCAAATAACCAGGAGATGCTGGAAATTTTGGGACAAACAGCATCTCCTGGGCGCAGCTTGGGTCCAAAGAGGAAGATTCTTCAAGCTGCCTCCTAATGGACAGGTTGGATTGGCACTGCTGTGTGCTGTAAGCATTTGGATCTGAGCAACAGGGATCACACAGGGACACACAATGAGACATTTGTCTTTCAAGATGGCAAAGAACCCCAAACACTCAAGGGCGTGGTCATGCCATTCCAAAGGCTGACTGTTAATCTGACTGCAGATTGCAAGGAGTTCCCATGAGCACTCCCCAGGTTCCAAAATCTCCCAGGGAGTTGGTGGGGAGTGTAAACACAGATCCACCTCTTATTTGGACTCCACTGACACAAGTATCAGCACAACAGATTAGCTGTTATTTGAACATCCTTTCCTGAGAGAAATATCTGCCAGCAAAAAGCAGAATGAGGCCTGAACACACACCTCCCTCCCCAAAATTACCAACATCCCCATATAAATAGCCCCTGGAAGCCCAGGAGACCCAAAATTCCTGATACACCGAAAACAACCTGCTCTCCCCAGGTGTTCAGTGGATGGCAGCGAAGGTAAGAGAAAAAGCAATGTGCAAAATGAGATTAAAATGAAATTCTTTCTATTTGAGCTGCCTGAAAAGAGAGAGAGCTGTGCAGATGGCAAATCCTGTATTGCAAATGATGAGTCAACCCTGCAAACAGGGAGGCATATTTTAGACACAGGGGGGTGCAACAAAGCTAACATGAGGTTGACTTGAGCCATCTCCTTGCCTTCTGGGAGACGCTGCCCTTGCACTTGTTCCTCTGCATCCCTCACACCCACCCAGCTCCTCTTGGTTTGTGTCTTTGGGATCCAAACAGAAACGTAACCCCGCGCTGGGCTAATCTCACTATTCCATTAATCATTTATCTCATCAATCATTTCAAGCCATTTCCCTTGGGCCACCCAGCCTTGCCTGCAGCTGCCAAATTTCAGGCTCGTTTCATCTCTAACCTAGTTTCAGAGCTGCCTTGTCTCCCTGCTTTTCATGTTCTCAGCTGTGTTCCCCTTGCACACTTGAACTGGCTGTCCCTGACCAGCAAAGAGCAGGATGAGGGGGGAGAAACAACGGGAAGACAGACTTTTTGGGATTGTTGTTTGCTAAAATCAGTGTTTTAGAGCCAGATGGTGGCTGACTTGTTTAATTCTCCTCAAAAGAACAATTAACCTCAAAGTGGGCAGCACTCCATGCTAGCAAGTACCTACAGGTCTGTAATCACAGCAAAACATTTGTGCTCTGTGCCCCCATGCAGCAGCATGTCCTGTGGTTAATTTGGATTAGTGCAAGGGAACCTGGCATGGAGTTCTGGCCCACGCTGGGCTCAGCCTTTTTGAACATCATTTACCAGCTCTGGAACAAAGCCACTGCCATAATTTTTAACACTTATGGGGCTGGGGAGGTGTGTTTTCAGGACAGCAGTCACATCACTCTGCTCTCCCAGCAGGGAAGCGATGAGGCATCTGACGAAGGACAAGGCAGAGTGCTCACAAGACTTGCAGCTGGGCTTTTCCTGAGCTCTGCCATATGTCATGGGCTGCTCAGGAGTGAATTTCCCACTCTTGGTGAGTTGCACACACGAGCAAAATGCCTCTCCTTAGTTGAGAGCTGAAAAGCATCTCTCCCATGTTAACACAGATCTCTTCTGTTTCTCCTCTCTAGGAGCAAAGGAGAGGAACAAGCATGAGAAACTTTTGTCAAACTGCCTCTTGACTCTGGGAGCTTTGAGGTGAAACCAGGCCACTGCACGCACCGGGGCCGTGCAAAGGGTGGCAGGTCTTGGAATGCTTGGGGATGGAAGGAAAACCACTCACACCAGGTCCCACAGAAGCCTCATCCCTGAATGAACAGCCCTGGCATCAAGTAAAGAAAACGAGAGAGTTTTAAACCCCAGGGTTGAGCCTTGCAGTTTCTCTGGTTGCTCAGAGATTCAAAAGATCCTGCTCAGTGCCTACAAACCAGGTTCCCGGATTTGGGAATCCCCTGCGAGGCCAAGAGCCCTGCAGCATCAGAGCATGGCTGTGAATGCAAAACACAGGGAGTCTCCTGCACCAGCAGCATTCACAATCAAACTGTGGCAGTCTCCAGCCTCGCAGCACATCCTTGTGGAATTCCAGTCCTCTGCTCCAAGCTGCTCTTCTCCAGCAGAGCCAACACCGCAAATGTCAGTCGAGGGCAGGCACAAGCACCACGCTGAGAATCTCTGCTCTTGCTCACAGAGGCACCAGGCAAGGATTTTAATAAATAGTAAGTTCTCCAGGAAGTTTTAGGGGAACTGAGTTGCTGGCAACTTTATGCCAGAGTTGTTTCAGCCAGAGAGCAAAGAGAAGTGCAGAAGTGTCAGAACATGGCCTGTTGCCCGACATCAGATAGCAACTGGAGTAATTTTGTGATGAAACAGTCATAATGAGCAGTCATTCTAAAGAAAGATACAGTCATATAGTCGTGGCAGAAAACCAAGGACTATTATTTCACTTCCATCCTCTTTCAGTGAAGGAAATGAAATCTCTGACACTCTCCAAAGAGCACCCAACCACTCCCTTTTGGTCTTTCCTCAAAGGATTTGCTGCTCCAATCCTTTAAGAGGGGGGTGTGTGTCTTTCTTTATGCACAAACCTCATGTATTTAAGTCCTTTTCTCTCTGCTAGGAGAGGTGGTGTGGGGCCTGTTCCAGAAAATTCACCAGCAGGACCTGTGAATGCTTTAAAAGAGCTCAAGAAGCTGGAAAAAAATTGCATGGACAAGTGGGGATTTTTTCTGTTCGCTCCAAGAGGATAAAAGCTGGCAATTAATAAAACACCAGCTTAGAAAACCAAATAACTCAAAGGCTTTTGCAATTGGTTCTAGCATTACCTGCAGTCAGAGCGTCTTCCCTTCAAAATACCCTGGAAGACCATTCCACTAAGCAGGAAAAGTTTAAAAATATTCCTTAGCAGCCCCTGCATCAGAGACCACCCCAGGGTTTTCTGTCTTGCCTTTTTTATCCACTCTATCTGCTCCCATAGCCCCTGGCAAGCCTCCTGCCTAATGGAGATTTCTCACTGTTGAACAAGACAGCCTCCAGTATTCCAACACAAAAGGAAATTAAAGATCTTTGAAACACACAGAGAAAAAGTTACTGGGGTTTTGCTGCCCCATCTGTAGGTTGGCAGTTGGACTTGATGATTTCAAAGGTCTTTTCCAACCTAAAAGGTTCAACAATTCTATCCCAGTTAACCCACAGGTGTCGTGTAACCCTAGGTTGAAATATTTCTGGCCCCCATTCTTCTGCACAGGACCTCTTCTTGATGAGATTATGGGGTTGGTTTCCTTTTCTCTTTAAATCCACAGCCTTCCATTTGGGATGCTCGGGTTTTTTTCCCTCTCGGTTGCTCATTCCACATCAGGAGGCTCAGCCAGCAGCATCACCTTCCCACTGCTCAGAAAAAATATTCCTTTTCCAAAAGCACATAAGATTCTTTTTAAACTCTCATTAATCAAGGCCTGTAATCCCTGGGATGCTGCCAGGCTTTGTGGTTTTCCTGGTGGTCTCCTCCTTCAAGTCTCACAAATAAATAATGCCCTACACCAATTTGGTCTCTGGAGGCCAGCACAGAATCTCAGTTTCCTTCTTGGGCTACATTTCTCCCAGCTTAATCTCCCCCTGACTTAATCTCCAATGGACATCTAGATAACTTCCAGGAGCTTTACTTACTTGGAAGAATTAAGACCCATGTTTTAAGCTCCCCTTTCTAGGTCTAAGGCTGGTTTTCCAGCCCAGACTCCTTGTTTGTCACAGAGGTGCTCACAGACACCACCACCCTCTCAGAAGCCTTCACCACGTGATGACTGCCAAGTGCTGGTGCTCAATTTCCTCCAGAGAATTCCCACTGTGCCATGAGACAGAGGAAACAATTTGTCCTGGGAAAAAGGGGGGGAAATCAGGATTTTAAAGCCTTTCAAAAGGAGCAAACACTGTGGCAGCTGTGAATGTCAGACAGCAGCAAATTTCTTCCTGGTTGTGGGAGCATTAATTAGCACACCTAATCTTTAAGAGGCATTGGGTTGCTCTTGCTGAAGTTAAGCAGCTGCAGTGAATGAGCTGAGCTCCTGAGTAAGAGCTGAGATGGGAGCTGAGAACAGGCAGAAGATTTCAACTCTAAAATCAAACCCTCTCCACAAGCAGCATTTATTTCTCCAGCTTTCCTCTTACCTAAGGCACTGCACAGCCAAGGCAAGGATTGGCTGGGAAATTCGATTCAAAGCCATTTCATCAAAAAGGATAAGTCATTCATGCAGGAAAAAGAAAATTCCACTGTCCCACGGAGTAAAAAGCAAAACCATTTTTGTGCCTGGAGCAGAATTTGAACTGTGGGCTGCCACAGGCAAAACAAGCACTCTGACCTGGCCAGGATTTTTTGTCTCAGTCATTTCTCCTCTGCATCCCCTGTTCTCTTCACCATTTAAACACACCGACCCTCCTTGCACAAAGGTCATTTTATCACACAGCTGGCCAGAAATCAGGAAGCCGGGGGG
>VZUA01085110.1:41698-57949 GCA_013401035.1 Horornis vulcanius
TGTGTGTGTAGAGAAGTGCACATTTAATTATCACATATCAGAAAATATAGAGTCATAGAGTATCCTGAGTCAGAGGGGCCCACAAGGATTGTTGAGTCCAACTCCTGGCCCTGAGATCTGTTGGGGAACTCAGAAAAGCAAGAATGAAACAGGGAAGAGTACAAGCCCAGCAGATAGCTGTTTCCTGTGTCAATCCACCTCATCCCTCCCAAGAAACAAAGTCAGGCCTTGGAGAAACAGGCCAGGAAGGTCTTCTGCTCACCTGGGCCAGTAAGGCACATAATAAAAAGACCTAAGCCACAACATCTTAAAGCTCAGGAGTTTCAGAAAGCACCTAAGCTGTTCCTGTCCAATGAAGAGTCGTGGTTAGACCTAAAATCAGCCCAGACAGGTGAAATCAGCCCTGTTGGGAAAGAAAATGCACAGCAAAAAATTTGGAAGAGAGAGATCATGAAGGACTGGGGCATTTGATGATTTTGCATTCAGAGCAAAGGAATCATGGAATCGCAGGCTGGGTTGGGTTGGAAGAGACCTTAAAACTCATCTCATCCCACACGCCCTGCCACAGGCACCTCCCACTATCCCAGGTTGCTCCAAGCCCCATCCAACCTGGCCCTGAAGGGGTGATGTTCCCAGTCCTGCTCATCCAAGCAAAGCAAAACAACCGTGGAAAAGGAAAACATCACTTTCTCTGTTAGACCTCTGCATCTTATCAGCACCCTCTGCTCCCTCCTACAGGTGATGATTGTCGAGGGCTCTGACTACATTTTCTCAAGCTCTTGAGATGGAAATGCCTACAAATCAGGTTACCTCGCTGCAATCAGGAGGGAAAATTAGGTGAGAGTCAAACTAGACGGGAGAGTGGCTTTAGAGAGAAAAATCAGTTGATTTTGACTGATAAAGGCTGAAAAAAACCCAAACCCAAGCTGCACAGTAACTTTAATTTCCCAAAGAGCCGCAGGGTGGGCTCTGTGCAGGGAGTGGAGAGAACGGGACAAAGAGTGCTAAGACCTTTCCCAGGTGAGGAACACATTCGAGGTCTGCTCTAACCCGGCCTTCTTCCAAAAGCCATTAATACCTGACAATCACGGTCATTAGCAGCCCTCAGCTCTCCACACTAGCGACCAAGTACCCATTAAAGCCAGATTCCTGGTGGGCTACAACTCCAGCCTCTGGACTTGGAGCAAAGCTCCTCTGTCTGCAGCTGCTGCAGCCTGGAGAGAAAGGAATTAAGTGTGGGTGTACTAGTTTGAATAATCAATAATTAGCTGGGAGCATCACAGAAAATTACAAGCAAGCAGAACAAACAAATGGAATAATGAGCTTTTAATAGCATCGTTACGGGATGCTGGAAATGTCCTGGACACAGTTAAATTCGAATTCTCCCAGGGAGACCTAACATGTCAGAAGGGCTATCGATGGATGAGAGTCTATTTAGCATCTCATGAGCTCCTCCAATTGCCATCAGAGCAGAGAGTGACTTTGGGGAAAGACTCTCACTCCACAGAAGAACAGTTTTTTCACCAAAAAAGAAGGGCCAAGACATCAGGTTCTTTCTTCCCATGCTGGATCTTTGAATCGTGACTCTTCTCATTCACCAATCTACTTTAAAAAACAGAGAGGAAGGAGAAATGTCAGAGGTGAGAATTTGTCTCAGAACCAACCAAACTTCCATGGGAAAAGTACATTCAGACTCAACAAGCTGCTTATTAATTTGCTTCCCACCCTGTGGAATCTGCAAAAAGAAACCTGCATATGCAAAACATTTCATACGTACACAAATGTCATTGCAATGGCTAATCAGGGTAAAAAAAAAAAGGAATAAAAAGAAGCAGACTGTTGGAAAAATTAACAACAGTGAAATAAGACCCAGGGACACAAATCAACACACATTTTCAAGTCTCAAAAGCAGAGATGGTTGAGGCTAGAAGCTGATGTATGGTCTGCTCTGAAATGGATCTGAATTGAGAGTACAATATTCAGAAGAAATCAGAGATATGTTTCTCAGAGGGAACATGTGACAGTTTCCCCAGCACTCTGTAGCCTACACTGTTGTCTTCAGCAAGTTGGTTGCCATGGCAACCTGAATTTTTTCTGTAAGACAGATTTGTGAGTAAAATTTTAGAGATAGATTCAGGAAAGAAAGGAGAGTCCACACGTGGGAAAGGGATTAAATATAGTGACTCTCTAAGAACAGCTTGTCCAGGAGCCCCTGAGATGGGGGATGCCAGGACCAGACACTGCAATCATTGCTGGGGAGCAAGGGACAACAGGAGAAACAGGAACCAGAGGGAATGCACGAAATTCCAGCTCAGTTTAAGGAGAAAGTCTTCCCCCAAGACTGGTTCCTGTCTGGAGCCCAAAGAGGATGAAGGATCTCTGTCCTCATGGTATTCCAACACAGCCTTGCTTTGAGAGGTTCCTCCCAACTGTGTGATTCTTTGACAAGCTCATTTCTAAAATCCAGCACTGAGCAATAGGTTGAGGGCAGTTGAGAGCCCCTTCTGTTCCTCCAGTGAAGGAATTCCTGTTGGTTTTCTCCTGGAATTAGACGAAGGGGCTTGTGAAGTGTAATAGGTCATCTAGAATGGCCTCAGATTACCAGCAGGCTGCATGGTGCTGCTGTAATAAATTGCACTGAAGCAGGTGGTGATAATAGATGAAGTGCACCTGCAAAGTGAGAAGCAAACCCTATCTCGGAAAGTCTCTCTTACTGCTAAGGTGAAAATGTTATTTTAAAAGTACTACAAATGAGAGAGGATCTGCCTGTTCAAAACGGTCAGGAACAATGCAGCTGTGGTTCTAATCCTTCAAAAAAGATTGAAGTGGGGGGACAAAGGGCAAGACAAAAACTGCTGCTGTTCACAGCACCAAGAGGCTGGTGTAACACCTCTGCCCCATCTCTGTGCCACGCTCTGACCCCAGCTGCAGGAAAGGTCCCGCCTGGCTCTGTTTCCCTCCCAGCCCTTTGCCTCTGAACAGAGGAAAGCACACTGTCCCCTGCCACAGCTCGTCACAGCTGCCAGGTGACAACAAGGAGCACAGCCAGGCTCCGTGGCAGGAGCGATAAAGCAGCAGCCTCTCACTTCCCCAAGCACCAAACTGCTCTGGCTCTTGCTCCCAAAGCTCATCTGACATGCAGCTCATGCACTCTGCTAAAGATCCCACTCTGCAGGGATTTTTCTTCCCTCTGGTGCTTCGCTTCTTCGTCTTCTTTTTTTTCCCCCCCCCACAGAAGGCAATGAGCTCCTCTAGGAGAACCCTAGAAAGTGGGTGGTTGAACGGGAGAGGCAAAAACAAAGACATGAGGATGTAAAACCTCCACTCAAATTATGCAGCAGCTCCTTAATGAGGACACTGGGATTTAAAGCTCAGTTTTGCATACCCCAGTAGAGCCGTGAGCCCTGCTCTGCTATTATATCTATAGAAGACAGATAAACAAGCATCCATTTCACTCTGAAGGTGTCAGATCCTGGATTTCTTAGGCATGAGAAGAGGCTCAGTGCTGCCTGTTATTCTTCCACTGAAAAAATAAACCCCACCCTAATATTTAAGGATGCCAGTCTATCCACTTCTGCACGTGCAGTGCTGCTATCAGCTTCTCAGGACTGCCACCACCACCCTCCCACCAGCAGCGAGCTGTGCCTGGTGACAGAGACCTCAGTTGTAAGGAAAATACAGAAAACTGGAGGAGGAAATCACAGCCCCTTGGCTTGATTGTTAAGGAAGTTGATTTCCCCTTAAAAAACACTTTCCTTGTGTGATTAACAAGTCAGACACAATCAGCATTCACCGTCTACTTGTATGTTGCAAAGGCAGGAACTTGCTTCTTGATTTTCCTGTACAAGGACATGAAGCATTGCTGGGGAGACTCCAGATAAAATTCACGGGTCTGCACAAGAAAAAGCTGCCTTAGGCAGGTGATTTTGGAAGAGCAAAGCATCAAGGCCCTTTTCTCCCCTGGGATTAAGGTGGTCGGCAATTTTGAGCTGTCTTTAGGCTCCTCTTCGAAATTCAGAGCCATGAGCACCATTAAGCAGATTCCAGCTCATTTCGGGCTCAGGTTGCTAACAGGTGATCAGCTCTTGCACAGCGGCTTTCCCCCCTCCTGTCACTCCCTGTGTGCCTGAGCTGTTTATGGGAAAGACTGGCCCCAGAGCACGCCACGGGAATTTCACAATCTCCCCAGTTCTGGAGATGGACGAGGAAATAAATCCAGAAAATCTGATTAGGACTTGTCACTGAAGTAAGCTCGTTAATCATTGATGGGGTTTTTCATATTCAATTTCTAATTCCTGCGGGCACCAACAGACTGGTGGGTATGAAGACTGCAGACTTGAAAATGTTCTTTATATAACAATTCCACCGATTTTTTTCCTCCTGAATATTTAGCACATTCTAATAAATAAAAAGCACTACAAAGCACCAGTGAGTTCATTTAGCCTAGCTTCTTGCACAAAGTCAGGCACAGAATTCTCCTGAAATAATTCCTGAAGCCAAAAAAGATAAGAAGGCCTAGCTAAGAAATGTAAAATCCAGCATGAAAAACTGTCAGCCACTTGCCTGAGCAATTTTTGCAGCAGTCAGTTACCCATTCTGGTGTGTAAAATGAAAAAAAAAATTGCATTTCATTTCTTACCTGGACTTGTCTAGCTTTGCCTGTCAGCACCAAGTTCTTTCAGTAAGAGATGAAAGTCTTCTATTATTAAATTGCTATTTCCCCGGCCTCCCCCAAAATCTTCTCAGCTCAGCTAAGCCAGTTGAGCCTCCTGCCATTTCAAAACTCAGCACTCATTTCCCATGCCCCCACCAAACTCTGCATGGCTTGTAATAATGCCAGCCAGCATCACACATATGCCAAAACCCAGGGAAAACAGCGGGGAATAACTTTTCCTGGCCTCAGACACATAAAATCTGTTTAATTTTTGGCTTCAAATGAAATCCTCTAATTCTGGATGCGAGCAAAATCAGGAAGATTCCTCTCGAGGCTTTGCAACTAGTAAGTCAAATTGATAAAAGCAAGAGAAACAAGGGGCTTTGGGGGTGGAGTTGATATTCTTTTTAAATCTCCTGAGGTATCTGCCTCTGACATGTCCAAAACCCAGGAAACTCATCGGAAACACAGCTCCGTGGATGACACTTGCATGAAATACAGCTCCATAAATGACACTTGCAACTCATCTCCAAGAGCAAGCAGAAAGGATTAAATTTCGAACTGCTCTGGGTTTCAAGAACAATAAATTTCTCTCCGCTTGCTTCACGTTCTATTTTCAGGAAGATTTTGCATCCTTCTTTTGATTTGGAGGTTTGTTAGACGTTAGGCACAAGAACACAAAGCATTCCTGAGTGCTGCTTAAAGGGGATAGCTCTTCTCAAGAGCCAGAGGATTAAAGATACCTAGCCCTTTCCAAAGGCAAAGAAAAGTTAGAGATTCCTATACGAAGGCAGACAGTGATTAAAAAGGCCTGTTGGCTTTGGTGGCTGAGGGATAAACTAAAATAGCATGTGGATTTAATGAAATAATTCTTACAAACAGAGCAAAGTGCCTGGGTTTTCCTTTGATATCTCGTTTCCAGGAGAGCAGGAGGCTCGTCTCCTTCAGCACATCAAGGTTTACCATGGATATGCTTATGAGTAACATGTGTTAGCTTTTGGTGAGTCACCGGTGCTAAATTCCATCTAAAACCGTCTCGTTTCCAACGCAGCAGGCTGGAGCTGAGCTCCACACGCAGGGAGCACTCAGTTTTGGCACTCCACAGGGACAGGGACCTGCTAATGATACGTACTCGAAGCTCTTTTAATCACAAAGACGGAGCACTAAGTAATTTCCATTTCCCTTCCCAACTACTTTAAACCTGCTTAGCATGCCAAAGAATGAGCTCATTCCGTGTGGCTAAAACTCTTTCAAACCACTTCCCTTTAAATTAACTCCATAAGAGGGCAGGTAGAGCATCAGCAGCAATTAGAGCTGCTCCCACAGAGAGCCGCAGAGGCAGGTCAGCAAAGGTGCTTTGTGTGGGATAGGCCCTGCCAGCTCCAATAAATCACGTGTGCCTTTCATTATCATTCCCATTAATTAGCTTCCAAACATCTCTTTCATGGATTCTCCAAGAGAGGTGCTTCTCCAGGGGAAAATGCACCATGGTTCTCCCAGATCCCTTGTGTTTTTGTTTGAGGAGCTGTGTGGCCCTGGGGTCATTCCTCTATATCCCTTCTCTGGACATGTTCCAGTCCCTCACTGTCTAGAACCCCACACTAAACTCAAACTCTGAGTTTACAAATGGATTTTCCTGCATACTTTTCACAGTACCAGTACCCCAGGACACTGGTTAATGCCAGAGGATATGGGACAGGCAACTCAAAAGTGAGCAACAGCATGAGCTCTGTAGCCAAGGAGTGAAGCAGCTAAAAGTCCTTCATCCTGAGCACTCACTTCCCCACCCTGCCACAAAACCTGCAGAGCCAGGGTGTATAAAAGCTATCCCTAGCCCTAGGCCTAACCCTAAACCTATCCTAACTTGAACCCCACCACCATGGGTGGTCCAGATCAGAAAGATGTAGGAGGAGCAAAGTTGGGGGCCCTGCTGGGATGGCCTTTTCCAGCCCCAGTGTTCCTGGAGCTGTGGGTTCTTTGACTCTCCCGAGCCTAACCCTAAGCCACACTCACCCAAACCAGGTTATTCCATCTTGTCAGGGCTGAAGTAGCTGGGTTTGTTCCAGTCTCCAGGGCTGCTGCCTCTTCCCCTTGAAGGAAAGGCTTCAGGAGCAAAGGCCTCATCTAAAACAAGAACATGGAGACATCTGTGAGCATAAGATGCTTTCAAACTTGTGTTGGTTGTTGCCCAGAGAAGCTGCAGCTGCCCCTGCATCCCTGCAAGTGTCCAGGGCCAGGCTGGACATTGGGGCTTGGAACAAGCTGGGACAGAGGAAGGTGTCCCTGCCCACAGCCGGGGGTGGAACAAGATGAGCTTTTAGATCCCTTCCAACCCAAACCACTCCCTGATTCTAGAATAGAAAACATTCAGCATTGCATTCTGTGCACAAGTACTGGTTATGAGAGCATAAATCTGGCAATCCAAAAAATGTATACACCTCAGCAGGGCCTGGCTTGGCAGGAAAAGTGCCCTCCCTGCACCCTTAACTAGACACCCCTCTGCAAGGGAGAAAACAGTTGCCCATGACCAGGAGCAAACAGCTGATCTTTGACCCTGGCTTATCCCTCACACAGACGACCTTGAGATGTTCCAAGAGGAAAACAAAGGTCAGGGTATTCCAGCATGGCAGAACTGTCTCACCTTCCCTGCGAGCGCTGCCTCGCCTGTCGGGGGTCCTCATTGGCACAAGAATCATCTGAAAATTAAAGACATTTCTTTAAAACCTCACCTGGCAAGAAGTCCCAGCTCTCCATCTCCTCAGGCACTAGGTGGTCACTAAAATAATTCCAAACTTTATTGAAAACAAGATTATTGCTGGCAGTCCTGCAATCCAGGGGTTGGACTCCATGATCCCGTCAAACTCAGGATATTCTGTGATGCCAGCCTCAGTCAATCAGAATTCCTTCTCCCATCCAAATACCACCACAGGCACACCAACACCACCTCAGCCAAGCTGAGATCCCCCAAGCAGAGTTACAGCTCCACAGTGAGAGCTACAGTGCACTTGTTGCAGCCCTCTGCAGAGGGAAATGCTTTACTTTTCAATTGCAGTAATTCCCTTTGGCATTTATTCCTTATTAACATTGCAGGAAATATATTCCCTGGCAGGAATATTGGCAACCGCACTGAATTTTAAGTGATGGTTAAGGAAGACTTGGGGGAAGATGTCTGCTTGTAAAAGCAAGTGTTTGTGCTGAGTGCCCTGTTAAACAATGGTTATGTCAGCCCACAGAGGACTGACTGAACATCCCAGACTGTGCTACACATTCCAGTGCTTCACAAGCAGTCTTTCTGCACTGCAGAGCCAGGCTTCCTGGGATGCACTCTCTAGCCAGCTCTGAATGGAGATTTTGAGAAAAAAAGAATAAATGAAGAGTTAATTTGGCAATTCAAGCCAAGGAAAAGTAACAAAGAATCCTATTTGCTTACAAGGCAGCTGGAGAGGGACTTTTCACAAGGGCTTCTAGTGACTGGACTGGCCTTAAGCTGAAGAAGAGCAGGGTTAGGTGGGATGTTGGGAAGAAATTTGTCCCTGTGAGGGTGGGGAGGCACTGGCACAGGGTGCCCAGAGAAGCTGTGGCTGCCCCTGGATCCTGGGACATGTTCCAGGCCAGGTTGGATGGGGCTTGGAGCAACCTGGGAAAGTGGAGGGTGTCCCCACCCATGGCAGGGGGCAGAATGAGATGGGCTTTAAGGACCCTTCCAACCCAAACCATTCTGTGATTCCACAATTCAAATTCTTCATTTAGCTCCCTGAATTTTCCAAAAATAAAAACTGCCTATATCCTTTCTTGTTAAACTTCATTCCCCCAAGCACAACACCCACTGTGGAGCTGTGCTCAAAGTTCAGACACACAAGTTCAAGAGTCAGTTCATGGATAAAGTGGACACTGGCACTTTCCAAAGGCAAAAAAAAAAAAACCCTCCCCAGGTTAGGCCAGCATTGAATAACACCCTTAAGACCAAAAAAATAGCTCAAAAAGGGAACGAAGATCTCAGCAGATCAAATGTCCTGGGCTGTGCTGTGATGACACACTCAGCTGGGAGCTGGGTTTGGTAAGAGAGCCAGAGCCAGAGGGATTTGTGTGCCAGTCACTGTTCTCCAGGCCCACACTCAGTGAAGGAAGTGCTGGTGTTGATATATGTGCCAGACTGCCACAGACAGTCACACTCTCCCAGGCGAGGTCAGAGCCCTCAGCTGATGGAAAGGGAAGTGTCACAGCTGACAGCTGGATCTCAAACTACAGCGACTTTCCTGATCCAAACCTCCAGCTGCAACAGGAGCACACACAGATACCTGACTTCTCATTAAAAGAGGGTAAGCAGAAGTTTCACTCCTCCAGGCAGCCAAAATGGGTTTTCCCTCTCCTTACCTCCTCGCTGCTCATGGATTCAGAGCTGAACGTGCCTCGATGGCACCGCACGGTGATGTTGGCAATCATCTCCCCAGAGACTTCCACAACACTCCTGCAGGAAGCAGTGGGCTGTAACAGAGCAAAACAGACCAAATTTCACAGAGCAAACATCCAGTACAGGCCCTCTTGTGGGCGTCTCATTGGTGCTGGGAACCTGCAGAAGGATTTAAAAAACAAATTCCAAGAGAAAGAAACCTGAGAACAATTATATACGACTACACGCACATTAGTGCTCCACAACTATGTGTTTCTTGTACAAACCTCTGAGCCTGCTCAGGGTAGGAGAAAAACCTCCACCACATCCTTTTCACAGCTCAGCACAAAGTGATGGACAGTGCAGGGCTACACCAACGGCAGCTCCAGCTCTGGAGTTAAACTACCCTTAAAGAAGATGTCTCTGCAATTGGACAAAAAACTGCAGCAAAACCTGCACTCAAGTTTGGAAAACATATCCTCACACTACCATACTGCCCCAAGAAAAAAGGGGGGATAGTGTCAGTTTAGGATACAGGTATAACACCATAGTAGCCACCATTTGCATTTTTAAAGGATAATAGCAAAGCAATAACCAACAATTCCATGTGGTGCCATCTACACACACACATGAGCTGCTCAGCTCCAGAGCAGAGAGGTGATTTAGTAACTGTGCATAGAGAAGTCCAGACTCAAAGACAATGTATTTCCACAAAACCTGGTCTTTTAGGACTCAGAGGAGAGCCAGAGCTGTATCAAGAGCCTTTTTATTTCAGGCTGAGAGTGAAAAATCTGAAAGAGATCAGCACTGTCAGCACAGAGTGGGGGGTCTGCACTACATGGGAAGATAACCCTTTATGTGGTGCCCAGAGAGGTAAAAGCAAGTGAAATATCAACCCTTCTACCCTCTTATCTTAGAGAACAAGCCATTCCTTCTAGGATTTGGCCCCCAAAATGCACATACTTCACTACACACTGCTCCCAGACACAAATTCTCAGCTCCCTGACCTCCCCACTGACCAGGCAGAAGAGTTTTCCACCACTGACCCTTCCCGCCTAACACCCACTCCATGCTTCAGGTTGTATAAAAAGCAGCCAGCCTTTCCTCTTTTCTCAGCACCAGCAGCATTGCAACCCATCCTGAGAAGATCCTGCAAGGAGGGGAGGGTTCCCATTCCCACCAGGGGCACCTACCACAAAAGGTCCAGTTTTGAAGTCACAGGTGAAGGGGTCTCTCCCCGAAGCTTTGGCACACACAGTCTCACGGATGCTGAACTGCAGATCCAACCCATAAGCATTGCTGTCCCACATGTCCACCTGGTGAAAGCAGGGTCAACACGACACATCATTAATCCTTTTTGGTTATTCTTCTCTCTTTCTCATAGTCCAATCGGTGCTTTAGCTCAAGGTGGGAGACTTTAAAAAAGATGAAAAAAGCAATGTCCCACCAAAAACCCCAACAAACAACAAATTCCCACTACTTTCAAATACTTGGGAGCTTTAATCCAAACTATATAAACCCATACATCACCTTGACATTAATTCTTGCAGAAGACTTGATACAGGCCACCTGTAGCAACAGACAGGTTCTGAGGGTGTTCAGGAGCATGGACATTACAACTTTGAACTAAGAATTTTTAACTCCTTAACTCGAGGAGTATCCAGTATAATTCTGAGTACCACAAATTAAAACAGATAGGGGCTTCCTGCTTGCACTTAAACTCCAGCAGGTTTAAACCAGATTTGGTGCAGAGAGACAGATGCCATAAATGCAGATCAGAGAAAGAATCCTGAATTTTAGGGGCACATAATCAACAAAGAGCTTCACATGAACCAGGTTGCTTTATGCCCAAAGCAAAGCAGTTAGCTGGAGGTATGTAAAAACATTGCTTTTGAGCAAAATCCTACAAGATAACCTTCAAGGACTTCTACTGTAGGCGTGAAAAGTCTGAATTCCTAAAGTATTTTAATTGGAAACTTACATACGAAAGATATTTAGGTTCCTAAAGCCATAACTTCAGATAATGGCCCACACCCACTCTCTTTCAAGCAGCATTGGCCAATTCCAACTAAATCTGGGTTTCCAGGACTGGGTGAAAAAGAGTTTTCCATCCCAGCAAAGCACATTTCAGGTAAAGGGTCTCTGTTGTCTGCATACTTACTCCCATGACTCGGCTCGTGACAACACCATACAGGTTTCTGCTCCATGACTGGGAATTGATCCGTGCAATGGAAGCATTGAGAGCCTCTTCTGTGATAGGGAGGTCATAGTCATATGCTGGAAACCCTGAGAAGGAGGCACAGTTCCACCAGAATTTCATTGTAGACTTGTTCTTTTCCCCCAAAAACCACCCTAAGGGGGAAAAAGTTCCAACTTACCTGAACATAAGAAAATGCTCTGTGTGAGGAGAAAAATTAAGATCTTCATAGTGTGTTTTTCAAAATCCTCCAGTCTTTTCCCTTTCCAAGCAAGGATTCCCAGTGCACATCCCTCTGTCTTTATATAAATGCAGCCTTGATCCTAAGCCTGACCTCCCCTGTCCAACCTCCGCTCCGAACATTGCACTTTAAACAGAATTGATCAAAGGGTAAATATTTGTTGGCAGCTTTCCTCCATTTAGCAGTAATTCTCTGATAAGCAATGGGCTGCAATGCCTTTTTCCCAGGACTGAATTCCCCAGCACTGAATTCCTGGTATGTCTATAGCCAAAGGCAGAATCTAGTTATTTTGTTCTCTTTTAGCCATTAGTTTTAAATGAGCTGAGTCAACTCTGTCCTTAGGACTGGACCCAATATCTTCATGTCTTGGCAGCAGCTGGGAGCACTTCCAAGCTGGCAATCCCTGAGGATTCCCCAACACCAGAGGGGGAAATTCATCCACGAGGAACTGCCACCTTCATACTGCAGACCAAAGCACCCACAAGAAGCCTCCTAGACAGGAGGTACATGGCAGATCACTGGGACTCACAGTTTCAGCCCAAAAGTTAACGGGATTTTTGGGAAATGATGTTGGAAACTGCTGCCTTCAAGCATGCTCACCTGTTGCAGCCTGTTCACAAGGCAGAGCTGGGTGTAACCATGTCTACTCTGAAGACCCCATGAGTGAAATTCCTCCAATAACCTCCAAATTGCACTTCCACTTGAATTCTGTGACATGGGGTCATTCTGAGAACTTCCCAAACAGAAGAACTTGTGGGAGGCTCAAATTTAATAAGAAAAAGCATAAAGTTCCTCTTGCTTGTTAGCTGTCAGATTGGAGCGTGGCAGCCAGTCACAAAGTCGGACACTGGGGAATCTGACTCCTCAAGTGACAGAAGAAATTTGGTATCACTCAACACCACAGGTGGTTTAGGGCAAAGACCCCTAAAGGCCAACAGACTTGATGGTCACTGGATTCACACCCTATTGTTGCTGTGGGATCCTGTGGAAGGAACTGACCTGGGGCACATCCCAGGAAAGAGTGTGTGTGTGCCAGACGGTAGAGCTATATGAGCATGGAGACTGTGCTAGGAACCATGGCAGGGACAAGCAGAGATGGTGCCAAACAGGAACCTCACCACATGTGTGTCATCCCACCTGGGCACTGCCTTGGGAGAGGTGGGTGCAGGTCCATGAGCCAAAAAAGAAAAAGGGGTGGGCACTTTTTGACAGCCAGCTTGGATTTCAGCATTGGGAACCGGGTCAAATACGCCAACTGAAATTTTTCCAAGTCAAAAGCTGGAGTCTCTCTCTCTGCGTCCATTCTTGTTCCGTGCAGCTGAAGATGTTCTCTCCTAGCTCTTGGACACCCTCACCTGTTGCCAGGAATGTTCTGCTGTGGCCAGACCAGAGCACCACAATGCAAAGGATTTAAACTGAGTTGGAGAGTTTTGGGAACAGACTGTTGTGCTGTGCTCAACTTTCCTGCTATCAGAGCCAAGATCAGGCTGCCTCAAATCAAGGGAAAACCTTCAGGTGAGCTCTTTGACTTGCTTCTGCCGTAGCTTCTCTGCATTCAGTCAGAGGTGGTGATGAAACACGTGGAATGAGACTGCTCAAACCATTCAAACAGAAAGGTCTTGGCATTCGAGTCCCAAGATCCTTGTTTTTCACCTTGCTACAGTGGTCTGGGTAACATTTAGCTTTCTACTTCACCCCTAAAAAGGGAACCATTTGCCTTTTGTGTGTTGGGACCAGTTAATACTCTACTAGAAACTGAATATGTAAAATTCCTTCCCAGGCACTGAGGCACAGTGTTGTAGCCAGTCCAAGGGTAATTTAAAATATTGAGCCAACTGCAGAGTTTAAAGATTGTCCTCTTAGAGCAGCTCTTAAGAAATGCTGCCAGCAGGATTGTAGTAGTGCTGAGTGGAACTTGGAAATTATTTCATGAAATCAAAGTGCCTCTGCAGAGCCCTGGCTTTACAGCATCTGGAGAACAGAAATGTTTGCTATTCCAACTCCCTGAATCTCCGCTTTCAGTATATTTAAGCAGTGGAAGCAATTTTACATTTTCAGACTCAAGTTCTGGGTTTCTGGGGAGGTCTGAGATTTTCACCACATTCTCTTTGCACCCAGGTTCCAGCATTTGCCAAAAAGGACCTTGCTAGGAAGCACCAGGTGGTGAGCAGTGCCATGGCAGACAGAAAAGGGATGAAAAGTGAGATGGAGAATTGACAGTTTCAGGACTAAACTTGGACTCTACCACCAGCAAATTCCAGATGCCAAGGCAGCTTAGGGCAGAGGGAGGGAGTTGTGTCTGATTTAATCTACACACCAAACAGGCGTTGGTTAAGAAATGAGGAAATTAAATTGCCACTCTTAGCTGACTGTTTTCAGACTCCTTTCACTCCCAGCAATCAAGTCAGCTCTGTTTCCAGACAACTGGAACAATAATTTCTCTTTGTGAGTGAAATTTAGGTAATCACAAGATACATTTTCCTTTAAAATGTAAATCATCCAGCATCGTCATCTGCCTATATGCTGAGAAGTCTAAACAGCATTCCAAGCACTGAGGAGCTATTCCTGATCCTTTGTTTCCTAGACATTCAGATGACAAATGAAAGTTAATGATGTCCCTTCTGATAAAAGAAAAAAGAAAAAACAAGTAAATTCACAGCAGTACATTCTTCTGTTTTTTCATAGCTTTTGTGGTGTCCCACTAGCAAAATCAAAAGGTTCCTGACAAGTTCTTCACCATGGGCATGTGTCTTAGGTTGCAATGCAAGATGTATCTTCTGTTAATGGGCCAGCTGTTAAAACCAAGGGGCAGTTTTCTTTATCTCTTCCATGACCCATCATCCCTCCAGGGGATATCTGCTCTTAGCAGGGCATTGAGTCTCACTGCATGGCTGATAAAATTCCATCATCCCACTGACACATGCTCTACTCAGTGGGAGGAGCTAAGCATTCCTACCTGGATAAAAATCTGAGAGTCAGAACACGAGTGCAGCCTGTTTTCCACTGGATTCCCAGAGGAAGACCAGACCCATCTTACTACCACTGGACCTTCAGAGGAAAATTACACCATTGTACAGGATCATTGCTCCAACAGAACCACATCTTTCACTAGAGGAGGACTTGATTGGGCTCTACCAACACCCTGACCAACAGGGTGTCAGGTTGTGTTCTGACTCTGTCAGTGTTTTCTTTCTGTCTGGTCTTTTTGTATTACTACATTTTTATTTTATATACAAAATTCTCCTAGTAAAGAACTGTTATTCCTATTCCCACACCTTTGCCTGAGAGCCCCTTAATTTCAAAATTATAATAATTCAGAGGGAGGGGGTTTACATTTTCAAGGAAGGCTTCTGCCTTCCTTAGCAGACACCTGTCTTTCCAAACCAAGACAGCATGGCATAACAGAACAAGGGGGAATGGCTTCCCACTGTCAGAGAGCAGGATTAGATGGGATATTGGGAAGAAATTCATCCCTGTGAGGGTGGTGAGACCCTGGCACAGACTGCCCAGAGAAGCTGTGGTGGCCCCAACCTGGGAGGTGTTCCAGGGCATGTTGTGTGGTGCTTGGAGAAACCTGGGATAGTGGAGGGTGTCCCTGCTGAAGGCAGGGGGGGATCAGAATGAGATGAGCTTTCAGATCCCTTTCAACCCAAAGTGTTCTATGATTCTCTGAGTAACTCCACCACACCTGCAGAAGACTTACATTGACATCAGCTGATAGAGGTAGGAGAAAGGCTTCTATATTTTGCTCAGACTAACAGAGGATTTGAGGCCTGATCCATAACTCACAGACACAACAGTCTCAGCTTTGATTCTCTTCATAACTCATCTGTGTGTTCCTTGAGATATTGGCAGAAAATCATACAGCCGATGCAGACACTGCCCATGGGCTGCTGAATATTCTCCAGTCCTTGTCCCCCTGGGACAAGAAGCCTTTGAGATTCCAGTTTCTCTAACTGCTCACACGCTGACCTAAGCTGGTACCCTCTGCCATGCATTTAAGTCCTATGAGGAGAGGCTGAGAGAGCTGAGAAAGGGGCTCAGCCTGGAGAAAAGGAGACTCAGAGGGGATATTGTGGCTCTGCACAACTCCCTGACAGGAGGGGAGAGCCAGGGCGGGTTGGGCTCTGCTCCCAGGGAACAGGGACAGGAGGAGAGGGAACGGCCCCAGGCTGGGCCAGGGGAGGCTCAGGTTGGACATCAGAAAGAATTTCTCCATGGAAAGGGTGCTCAGGCAATCGGGAATCCCCATCTCTGAAGGTGTCCAAGGAACACCTGGATGTGTCACTCAGTCCTCTGGTGACAAGGTGGGTGTTGGGCACAACTTTGACTCAAAGGTCTTGCAGATATTTTCCAACTAAAATGATTCTATGATTCAGTGTTTGATCCTTTTGGCACTGCAGGTCCAATGCACACAAGCTCATCCTCCTCAACTCCTACTGGTGTTGCAGGAGGAGGACTTTCAGAGTGAAGCAACAAAAAGCACAGGTTACAGTATACAAAACCACAGTAACACATAGCAGATGAGTGTTCTGAAACATCTCAACCAGCAGCAGAATATCAGAGGCCTCACTGCATTGCTTTCAGCCATTGAAACTTCAAATATTTGAAGTTCCAGAGGCTTTCCTGTGCCTGCCATGTCAGAAAGAACTGCTCTTACAGGGTCATTGCCACAAATTTGTAGCTGATTCAAGACAAACATCTCCAGACCCAAGAGTCTTGCCTGAAAGTCACAGGGCTACATCTTTCTCTCTCTCTCTCTCTCTCTC
>VZUA01085112.1:6017-18392 GCA_013401035.1 Horornis vulcanius
AAATTCAAATTAAATACTTAGAAATCAGGTGTAAGGACAGTAGGTGCATCCTACCTGGTGGGCAATTCCATCATGATACAATCGGGACCAAGACATGCAAGAAGTAATACCAGCTTGTTTATTTTTTCATTACAATTCTAACAAATTGCTGTTTAATAGATCAGTGAATTATTGTCCCATTAGCTACTACTAAAAAACTCTAAAAACTGGATAGAGATTATTCAAAAAAATTAATAATTACCTTCTTAGCTTATCCAGCCAATGTCCTTTGATTTCACCAAGTAGGTGTGTATCAGCTAAAATTATGGCCTTTAGGGCTGAAGCTGAAGTCTCTTTTCCACTCATGTGAACTCCACCTTTCACGTCTGGCCATCGGCATTGAAATATTACCACATAATAAATTAAAAATTCACAAAATATTAACACTGAGCCAACAAAGCACACAAGTTTCAGCAGAAAACAAAGCCTCCTTTTCAGAGGGAGATTCTTCACAGTGGTTGAGCTAGAACCCAGCATTGCAGTAGCAGCATAAGACAATGGCTCAAGTTCTCCTCTCTCAGATGAAAATAGTTTATGCTATTCAAAGGAACATGGTGGGCTTTTTGTTAGCACAAAATCCCTGTGGAGAAAATACAAAATAAAATAATCATTAAGTCAGCATTCCCTGTGGAACGCTACCATGCAAAGCCTACGGTGTCAGCTTCTTGTCACCCTGAAAGGCCTGGGAATGTGCAATTGACCTAAAGTAAAGTTCTCCTCCAGGCACACAGATGGCCAGCTGAGCACAGAGCTGCACTCGCTCCCACCAGCACCAAGGAAGGCAGATTACAGCCAGCCAGGATCTTGGTGCATGATGCCTTTTTTAGTGCTTTACACTGAAAACACTATGAGTGGGGGTCAAAGGTAGGTAAAGACAGAGCTTAGCCTGAACAGCAGCTGCAACAAAGAAAAAAAAATCCGTTAGGATCCATATAGAATCACTGTGGCTGGAAAAGAACCCCAAGACTGAGTCCAAAGCCTTAACCCAGCACTGCCCAGTCCACCACCAAACCATGTCCCTAGGTGCCACATCCATACATCTTTAAAACACCTGCAGGGATTGTGACTCCTCCACTGCCCAGGGCAGCCTGTTCCAATACAGGACAATTTTTTCCAGTGAAAATTTTTTTCCTAGTATCCAATCTAAACCTCCACTGGCAAACTTGTGGACACTTCCTCTTATCCCATCACTTATTTGGGAGAACAGACCAACACCTGCCCTGGCTAAAGCCTGATTCCAAGTAGTTGTAGGGAGCAATAAGGTCTCCCCTCAGCCTCCTTTTCTGCAGGCTAAACAACTCCCAGAGGATATCTTCTGGCACAGAACATGACTACACCAAATCAATAGCATTACCACCTTTAATATGGTTTGTTGTAATCTCCAAGAACCGCAGGCAATTTGCTATCCCAGAACAAGTATACAGGAGGTTTCCAGGAACACAGGCACAGATACACGAGTAATTAACCAACGATGCTTCATTTCTGACAAGAGGAAGACAAGAAACATCTAAGCCTCAGAAAAAAGAAACTTCACTGCAGCTGTAGAGAAACAGTTGATGAGCCCAAATTGGTGAGGTAACTGTATTTACTGCTTTCTGCTGCCTTGGATACCTTGTAACCTAAACAAGGAATTTACCCCTTTTGAAACTCAGTATTTTTTCCTGTTTCTTCCACAGCGCTTGGCAGGACCCCTTTTTCAGAGTAACTGCCCACAAGAAAGTATCCCAGCTGAGAGCACAGAGGCACCAGCCCTTACTCTCCAATGAAATCCCTCAGTTTGCAGGTCCAGCCTCTCAAGGTCTCAGTCTGAGGAGCACTGGAGGTCTGAAAGCCCTGCTCTTTAAAGGTAAACAACTGTAGCATGCTCACAGTAAAGGGACACCAGGGGACCTATAGAGATGCTGCTTCACAGGCTCAGGGACAACTTTCACAGAAATCCACAAAATGCTGTCCCCACCCCAACAACAGGATTGCAATTTTGCTTTCTACAATAGAAAAATCCTAATTTAGGACTAATATCCAGGATGTGAGCAATTACTGAACACAGTATTCAGTGATCAGCAGACCAAGTCTGAATTAGCTAAATCTGACTACAGCTGTAAATATTTGGCACCTTTGAAAATTTATACTCCAAATATCAGGAAAATTGGGACAAAATTACAAAGCCACACAAAATTAGTGGCTTGTTTCTAAAATCTTGGCCTCAGTTATATGCAGAACACAGAACAAAGTTAAATTGCTCCACTGTCCTATGAACTAACCCATTTGAATTACGTCTCATGGAAAGTGAATACTGACACAATTATTATATTATTTTTCCAACCAAAACCCTAATTGATAACAGTCACTTATTTTCAAACACAAGCTTCCCATATCAGCACTACAAAGTACTTATTTGAGACAAAGAACCATTAGCCCGCACCATGAGACATTTCTAATATGCATTATCAAATGTGACTAACACTTAATTGCATGGAATTCAGTTCTTCCTAAACTTGGTATAGCAGGAAAAAGCCACTGGCCAAATGTCACAATTCCACAATATGTGGAACATATAGACTGATTAACCTGTTTAATATTCATCTCAATATTCTGCACTTTAACTAGCAAACAAAAGAACAACACCTTGCTTGTACATCTCATAAGGAGGCAAGATCAAAGCAGAGGTATCTGCTAACTGGCACAGCAACAAGGACAAAAACACAGGCAAATTCTTATCCAAAGAATATTATTATCCACGAATTTACATCTTTATCCTGCAAAGTTGGAAGTAGCATTTCTTTGGAAGTAGACTTTATGAGTCTGAGACAGTCTCCTCTTCCAACAAAAACAGTATTAATTGGAACAGAAAATGCCAGTAAGTTATTTAACTTGCATTAGCCATGTCCAGAAAAAAAATAAATGAATGAATGAAAATCACAGTTTCAAGAGCAAACTGACACCATCAAGTTAAAAAAGAAAAAAGCAACCCACACCAACAAACCAAACCTGCAATCAGTAGAAAATAAAAATATCTTCAAGGCAAAACTGCCATTTTCAAAAGTCACAAGCAGCAACAGACACAATCAATGCCACAGAGCCGGTCACTTCCACATGCATTCCTCCTCCGGCGTTTCTGCTGCTAATTGTTACTATTTGAGGAGTTGTGCCGCAGATGTGGAAGTTGCCAGAGGTGCCCCATCTGCACCCTATACCGCCAGCATTCCTGATAGTGAAAGGAAAAGCGGAAAGGGAAATAAACGAAAAAAAAAAAAGCCCAACCCAACCTCATTGAAAGTCAGTGATGCAGATCGAGCTGAAAGACAGCTCCTACTACTGGCTGAGAGAAATCCCTGCCCACCTCGCTCTGCACCTGCCAGCCCCCATCCCATGCCACCCCATGCCATCCCACCCCATGCCATCCCCGCTGGCCTCCGCTGGGGCGGCAGAGCCGCTGTGGGTGGAGCCGCGTCGCTGCGCAGCGCCTCGCTGCCGCTCCCCCTCACACGGCTCATTATTCTCACCAGAGACATTTCCTCACCAGAGCTGCGAGACCTTAGCTATGAGAAAAGACTGAAGGATTCCTCACTGTTTCTCGTTCTGCATGACACTTAAAAGTCAGCCTGTGGACGAGGACAATTACTGAATCATTGAACAACGGGACCAAAGTTTAAACACGCTGGAAGTGTAACTTCACACCACAATACTATGGGGGAAAAGGCGCCAGTAACTGGTACTGCTTCCTTCTCCGACCTTCATGTTTATTTTACTTAATAACAAATGTTCCAAATATTTTTGCACTTATAAGTTTCTGTTATGCGTGCTATCCTCCTTATTTCCTTCCATCAAGTTTACTGGCAATGCAGATTTGCATCGCTCCTCTTTTGTTTCCCTTTTCCATCTCTTGTTCAGAACATTATCCAACTTTAATTCCAAAGTGAGCCAAGAATGAAACAAAGGAACACAGTGGTCTATAACCAGAGCAGGCACAAGGAGTTCTGGAGCTTTACCCTATCACTTAATGAATATGCAACTCTGAACACTGCACATGCTGAGGCAAATTTCTTTATTAAATTACAGCTGCATAAACTGTCCTAACAAACAAAGTGGGACATGAGAGTTCTTAATCCTACTCCTAGTCCTATCCCTCAGGAGTGTCCATGTATTCTTATGAAGCTAAAGCAAGCTAAGTCTTTCTACCCTTTCTCCCATCACAATGTCAGAAAGACTTCCACTTTTCAGAAAAATATAGTTCTGTAACATAACTATGTTAAATTTTTGTGCAATGTCCTTACAAACAAGTTCAGATAAAAATCTCACAAGGTTCTGCAAGCTACACTTATACTTATGAGAGTTGTCTCTTTTCATTCCCAGCTCGCCCTCTCTGGAGCAACACAACATTTCTGCCTTGTGGACTGTGACTTTCTGCACTCCACCTTCCTTTTCAGCTCTCCAAATACCAGAGTTCTTCAAGCACCTCACTCTTGAATTAAAATAGAGCTTCTGATGAATTCTTCTTTTGATGATGCAAAATGCTCTGAATACACTTTCTAATTCTGAACACTAAATCCTTCCTTCATCCACAATTTTTTCACTTATTATTGGGATTGAAGAAAATTTCCAAGCAGAGATACAGCATTTTTCTTTTAAGAAACCACTTTGCAATAATTTAATGATAGAATTAATTTCTGTTTGCATTAGCACATCCTTAGGGCTGAAAACCGCAGACTGACAAATCTACACAAACACTTTGATTTTATGTAACTTACAGAAAAGAATAAATTGGGAAATTCTGCAAAATAAAACAATTTTATTGTATTCCCATAAACATCCACAACCAGAATATATTCTGCAAGTGTGAAAGAGATGGGTTTGAAACTCAGTTGTAGTTAAGCAGATCACAGTTTATTTATATTTTACAAAACAAACAAAAAAAATCAAGGTCACAAAATACAACATTTCTGAGCACTTGTCATACTGAGATCACATTACTGAATCTATTTTATCAAACTGTGGTACCACTTAAGCAAGGGTAGGTTTAAATGTTGCAGTAAGTATAAAAAAATATAGGGAAACTCTACATGGCATTAAATTACCCAGTAGTTACAAATGTGCTGTAAAAGGAAATCCATATATTACACTTATTTGCTTCAAGCACTTTTCATACTCATGGTTCAGTTTCACAGATTCCTGTACAGCATGTTTTAGATCTTCTACTTCTTCAAAAAAGTCCTAGAAAAACCCAAAAATATTCACCTTAAACTTTTTTTCAAAGACACTTTCTGTATTTTTACCAGTGTATGGCTGAGTTATGCAAACACAGCTATGGCGAGATACAGCAATCAACTACAACCTTAGGTAATTATTTCATAATTTCTGCCCTGAAGCACACCAGCAGAGTTCAAGCTGTATAAGAGGCTGGAATACAGACTACTAATAGGAAAGATTAAATTAAAGAAGGAAAAAATGGAATGGAATGGAATTAACAGACAGCTACAAAATGACAGTCCAGTATGACAAGGGAATAATGTCACATCCTGATCCTTTGTAAGTAAAGTCAGAAATTGTTGGGAAATACATGGACAGAAGAGAAGCTACCAAAATAACAGTGTATCTACCTATAACCATCTATATTTGACATTCTCCTCCCTATTCTTCCAGCATTTTTAAATGAACAGCTACAATATACAAGCTATAACATACAGCGACTTAAAACGACCTTAAAAAGGGACCACTGATAAAAAGCCACAACCTCAGGCTCATGTATCTCTCTCCTACAAGATGAAGCTCTCAGCCACAGATTGTCCCTGATTCCCAAACACAGGGATCTAGAACTCACCCTGGCCTCATGTTCTACAAGCTACACATCCAATGAACTATCACCCTCTTTTACTGTTACCCCTGCAATTAATACCATAATGTTATTTAGTATGGGAGAAAGGACTGCAAGGTAAGAAAGGAAATTCTTAAAAAAAAAAAAGACCAAAAAAACCTCAAGGAACAAGCAAAAATCAGTTTAAACAATTTGTTGCTGAAAATAAAACCTTATGTCAGTACATTAAACTGAGTCTTCTATAGTTAGGTAAGATCTTATCATTTTGTTACATGATTTTAAGAATTACTAAATGTTCACATTTTCACTTTTTACACCTATAAATCTAACAAAAAATTCAAAGCCTCTGCCCTCCCTAAACTTGGACTTCTGTCAGAGGCATAACTTTGACATGTTCAAGCTCAAGAGAAAATAGTCTTCCTCAGCTGAGCAGCCCTTTAGGACATGAATGTTTCAAGGAGTCATTCATTTCCATCTCTCTCAGAATGCTATATGCTGTTTTTATGTCTTTTACTTGATAACAACATATGTTCACCCTCAAGAAGTTTCAGCTCAGGCAGCAAAGTTAGTTTTTCAAAAATCACATACTGTTAAGCTTGTCTTAAAATAAATTACCTTGTCTAATCCAGCTAATTCATTTTTTAGTGCTCTCTTTTCTGCAGACAATTTTCCATTTTCTTTCTTCAGCTTTTTAATCTCCTTCAACAATAGTTCTATATTCAAATGAAAAAATGTAGAGTTCAACCATTACAGTCAACCTCCCCCTCACATGAATCATATTACAGCTAAAGAGCTGCCTACCTTTTGTGATATTAAAAATTACACTTCAGCTTCTTCAAGTACCTTTTTCATACAGTGATTTATTCTTAAGAACTGGCCCAGCATATTCCCAGGTACTATGAAAGATATCAGGATCTGGATAATCTGAATCTGCCAGATTCTTAGAATGTGGGATTATTTTACTTTACAATCCACAAAACATGCATCACATGCCTTGACTACCTTTTTGTGGCTTATGAGAGGGACACATCAGCCCTTGCTGACAGCACATTTCCTGAAAATTATGCCTACATTATATGATCTCATCCATCTCTTTCCTATGCTTTGAAGTGGAAGAGGATCACACCTTAAATTCCGGATTTACTTATGTGAGGAAGAACACACTGAAACCAGAACTGTCCAGGCTTGTCCAACGTTTTAAGGCTAAAAAGAGATAATTCTGTGTCTCAGTGTCTGAAAACCAAAGACTGGTGCAGCAAACATTATCACTAAGAGATCTGCACAGATACATCTCACTAGAATAAATACCAGCACTAAATACAGCCATGCACTCCCACCTCTGATTACAACAATGGACCAGTTTCAAAAAAAGAGAAAACAGCAAACATTTTATCACAAACAAATGCAAGGCAGAATCCTAGATCACAAAATGCCATTTTTACAGGACAGGTTTTCAAAAATTAAAAAAATATTTTGGATACTGCTGGTTGAAGGAGAAGAAATGGCCTGGACTGGTTTCTAGATCAGAAATAAAATGCATTCTCTCTGCTGGGCATACCGGAAGAAACATCACCAGAATTAACTGTACCATTACCTATGTATCTACTGCAACAGGATTCCTTCTCTGCAGAAATATCCCTGTGAGAAGTTACTCCTCCCTCTGGGGTTTGACTTCGTTTTCCAGAAACAGCACTAGTTTTCCAAGAAACCTTTTTAGATTCCAGTTGCTCAATTCTTTGCCTCTGCTCTTGAAGATTATGCTCTAGCTCATTAATTTTAATCTGTCAAAACAATTTTTTTAAATGCACAGAAAACACAGCTCAACTGAATACAACTGGAAACATATCCCAGATGCAAACCTAGAGCTTTCAATTGCTGATTTAAAAACTACATTCACCCAAAAGGTCTGAAAGGAGAAAAAAACAAAGCACAAATGAGGAAGTTAGACTGGAAGTTAGCAGCTGCAATGCTCAATCCATGTCTGAAGAGGAAATACCCTCTTGAAGTTCTAGAACTGCTCCTGGCCACACAACCCTACCTTCACTCCAGTTATGATGCCAGACTCTTTGCACAGCCACAGACCTTGCTACCCAAAAAGAAGACTCTTTGTCTTCATTTGGTTTGCCTTCTGCTGATTTTTTGAGAAAATGACACATGCAGAAAAATACCAGGGCTGGTGCAAACGAGGTCACGAGGTGCATATATAATTGGAAGGAGAGGTAGGTGCATAAGTAAAGAAAAAAGCAAGGAAAGGGGAGACAGCTTTCTGCTACAGACACACCAGTGACAGAGTTCACTTTTAAAGGGAACTACAGGCTACCCTCCATTATCCCTGTCATGGGAAATGAAGTATAAAAAGCATGGTCTCATTTCACAAATGTAAGAATTACTTTTCAGTCTCCCTAAAAGCTTACATTTGGCTGTTTGATACCAGTTCCTACAAATGCTACTTACAGAGAGATTTTTAATTGCTTCACTTTGCTCCTTGTTTGTTTTGGTTTCTTTAACATAACGTTTCTGTAGCTCATTATACATCTGAAGTAGTCTAAAACAGAAGAAATTAATAAATTGCTGTAAAACATGAAAGACAACAAAATGTGGCATCATTTATGGTAAAAGTGTTAGAGATGCCCCACAGAGATCACCTGGGCTATAGCTGTGCTCCAGAGACTCGTAACAGAAATATTCAGGATGGCAGTGAATTAAATGTCAACTGTCAACACAGAAAGCACCAGAAAGTAACAGAAAAGCGAGTTAAAAGACTGCTCTGTATGGATGGCAAAGAATCCTTTTTACCCAGACAGACTGAGGACTCGCTGTTTTTGTCCAGCACACATGGCCACACTCTGATTAAACCTCAGTGCAAATCACTCTTTGAGGGAAGACAGCAGCAGCAGGAGGCTGGCAGTGACTTTGCATCGTGTCACATAGATCATTCCTCTCCCCATTAGCAAAACAGGAATAGCAAAAGGACGCTCCTAAAGGATTTTTAAAAGTTTGTCCAGCACCAATCAAGACCCCATGATGAGGACACATGAGGCAGTTGCCAGCTCTCTGTGTTGCATAAAACATCTCATTGCTTCCAAGAGTGTGGGTGTGAGGATATGAGTGAATGAAATCTATGTGAAAGTGAGTGGGTAAAATAAATGTCAAATAAACAGATTAGGGCTGTTAGCTTTCCCTCTGATATTATTTTCCATCAAGTACTGCTGTACTAATTTCCTACCATGTTTGATAGCATTCAGCCAACATACACGAGGCCCACAGTTTAACTGATGGACATGAGCAGACATTTTTCCTATTTTTTTAGGAATTACAATAAGAGCTGCCATTCATAAGTCATGACTGCACACCACAAGCAGGATGAGCCATACTGTAGCACAGCACAGCTTTATGAAAGAACACACAAACAGATGCTAGAAAAAAAAAGCTAGGTCAGGTTATCTACGTGCAATCTAACACAAGGCAGGTACAGCACCCAATTCGAAGGCCAACTTGGACTTCTTCTGCATGAACACCTAACTAGGAACCCAATTTGAGCCCAGAGCCAGTCACCCAGCCTTCCTATGTAGTTAAGCTTGCAAAGAGAGTCTGGCACACTGTAAAGATATTTTTTTTTAAAAAGAAAATGGGTCTTCTACAGCCACCTAAAGAAAACACTAAAAACAGGGCACTTGGCCAGAAAGCAAGAGATCTGTGTAAGATACACATTAATGTAAGTGGACAAAAAGCAGCCTTTGAAGGGATGAGCAGTATTTTACAATTTTACAATTTTACGATCAAGTCATAGAGGGATGGAGCAGTATTTTACATAGCTTGCCTAGTTGTTAATATGTTTCAGTATATTTTTTATTTAAAGACAAAATTGTAGCTTTCGCATCAGAAAAGTAGTTACAAGAGTTTTATTCTACCACTTATTGGCAAACTACAGTAAGAAGTGACTCAACTCTAAAATTATTAGACTGAAAAGTAGAACTGCTTCTCTAGCTTATCTCAAAAACAGTACCAGCCTATAAATTTTATATGCACATAACACTGAGCAACATAAAATGAGCTGAGAAAGATTCCACAAAATAGAAGATGAAACCACAAAATTCTAGGTTAAAAAATCATGTGTGTACAGACACCTGAAGGAGGTTCCTAGCTCATTGAATTTTCCTCAATGAACTACTTGAGAAAGAAATCCATTTTGTTCTTTGCTCAGTGCTATTTGCAAGTTTAATCCAAGATTTTGTAGTTATTTTAAAAATGTGAATGATTTCCCATTGTTTCAAAGGCTGAAAGCCAGTTGCATAACAGCTTAAAAAAAATCAACTGACTTAACCATGAACATTTTCTATGCTACAGAGAAGAATAATTCTGTGAAGAAGCAGCTTCCAAGAACTCACCTGACACTGTCACTCTCTAGAACCAGATCCTTGCTGTCTCCACCCTTATGCCATAAATGGGTTTCTGTTTGAACTTGAACACTTAATTGAAACAAACACAACAGCTTCATAAAATCATAATTCACAAATTTAATTGGATTAAACAAAGCAACTGAAAAAGACCAAGTTACTTTTCAGTTTGATTTTACAGTAGAGGTTTCCAGGCAGGATCATAAACACACCAAAACTTAAACCTTGGAAGATTTTTGTGAACTGGTTATGTAAATCCTGGCAGGACACTCTCCAAACCACAGGTTTTCAGGTCCTAAATCTTTTAGACAGCATTGATGCCACTCAACTTATCTGCATCTTATTACTTTTTGGTGGAAAAATAGTTGTAAAAAGATTTGCAGTTCAACAGAGAGAGTGTATTGGCTAAGCAGGAGTATTCGTTTCTGATATTAAAACTGTTACTTTCACTACAATAAATTTTGTACAAGATGCCCCAGATGTCCTTTGTTCCTCTACAGACCTTCAGCATTTTCCACCTCACTATTCTGTTCACAGATGGCTCCTTAAAAGACACAGACCAGATAATGCCTAGCTCATCTTAAGGACATGAAAATAAAAGTCCTGAAATGTTGCACTTCTTTTGATGCAAAAGAGAAATGTTTGACAATTCTTACTCTCTGCTTGTGCCACAGACACGCATTAACTGCTGCAGATGCAGTTGTTCTTGGAACTGACCCAGATTCTTTTCTAACTCCTTATTTTTTACGTGTAGTTTTTTCACCTTCTTGACTAACTGCTCATTTTCATCAGTGAGCTGAAAAGAAAAAGAATTGAAAAACAAAAAATCAAGGAACACTTTCAAATCAAATATTAATTAAGCTGCTAATGCTTCAAAACTCTCCCAAAAACTTTACTACATTTTTCCTAAACCACAGAAGCATCTACAAGGAAAATGGCAGGAAAAACAACTGGCTTCAAATTTTATGAGCATTTGACTACAACAAAGCTTCTTTAACAGGTATCTATTAAAGGTGTCTAATATAACTTCAGAATTCATTAAGGAACGTAGGGAACTGGTTTTGCATTTAAAATTAATCACAGAGGGACAAAGCATCCAAGCTATACTCCTAAACTATAAACACCAGCTCTGCAACTAAGATGGTGTTTATTTGTGATTCAACCTCACCAGAGACAAAAAGACAATCACACTGGCTGAACTTCCTGCTAGACCTTGCTATTTTATATATATAGTGAGAGTTATCTATTGATATATATGTATTGAGATATATAGGTATATATGTATTGATATATTGATATATGTATATACTGAGATGATAGATGATAGAAGATAGATAGATAGATAGATAGATAGATAGATAGATAGATAGATAGATAGATAGATAGACAGATGATAACTATATTGCCTTATCCTACAGGGTATTGAGTACACCCGGTGCCCTGGGCCAGCACCATGCCCCGCGTTGCGCTCTCAGCCTGAGCTCGGCGCCGAAGGCAAACGCGGCCCAGCCGAGCCTCCCGCGCCCTCCCGGGCGCTCCTGGGCCGGGGCTCCCAGGAGCCGGGGCCGCACTCACTTGGAGGCATCTGTGTACGACGGGCAGGGCCATGGCGAGCGCCGGGGCAGCGGGCGGGACAAGGCGGAATGGGCCCCGGGATAGGCCGCGATGGGCCCCAGGATAGGCCGGACTGGGCCGCGATGGGCCCCGGGATAGGCCGGGAGGGGCCCGGGATCGGCCCCGGGATAGGCCCCGGGATAGGCCGGGAGGGGCCCGAGATCGGCCCCGGGATAGGCCCCGGGATAGGCCGGGAGGGGCCCGGGATCGGCCCCGGGATAGGCCGGGAGGGGCCCGGGATCGGCCCCGGGATAGGCCGGGAGGCGCCCGCGATCGGCCCCGGGATAGGCCGGGAGGGGCCCGGGAGGGGCCCGGGATAGGCCCCGGGATAGGCCGGGAGGGGCCCGGGATAGGCCCCGGGATAGGCCGCGAGCAGGGACGTCAGAGCCCGGCGACCGCCGCGCTTTCCGGGTGCGCCGCCGCTGTCCGTGCGGCCCCGAGCGGAGCTTTTCTGTGCCCGGAGGCGGCCCTGCGTGCCCCGGCACCCGCTGCAGGCGAGGAAAGGCCCCAGTC
>VZUA01085114.1:17607-27613 GCA_013401035.1 Horornis vulcanius
GCTATTCTTCATAGTATCAGGCTGTGCTTGACATACCTTTTACTCAGTAATTTTTTGCTAAAGTCTTTTGTTGGCTAATTCATGTGAGATGTACTCAGCTTTTCTATAAGAATTCAGTGAAGTTCAGCTGTAACTTTTCTCCATATTCAGCTGTGACTATAAAGCATACGTGAGCTGAAGAATATGTTAGTGGCCAGCTTGATATTACAAGAATGGTATTAATATTTTAACATTCTGGAGAAGAAAGCAGATATTAATGTCACCCAAAGGCATTACTAAAATTGCTCTCTTTTTTGGATTTCAAGATTACCATCTGTGTAGCATCAGAAACAGATGTTCCATTCACCAGAAAAATGTATGTGAAAGCAAGGACAATATGCTTGTATGGGCTATTGAATGTAAAGACTATTATAGAAGTAATGGAAGAACAGATAGCAAAGATGACAATGTGTTTTGTTGTAAAGGAATCTAAAGAAATATTATTCTCCCAGCTAAACCAGAAGCTTCAGGGGTGGAGATTTTCTCAAAGGGAATAATTGATAAAGTGGTCCCATTTTATGAAAAACAAGTTTTTTCAGAATTTTGAATTTCACCATTTTCCTGCTTTCTGTTTGTGTGGTTCTGCCTTAATTTATAAAATTCCGATAAAATTCCCATAAAATTTCTGTGCTTTGTAATTTAAATGAAAATTTCTGGGGGAATAGGTCCTAAAAATGGATGAGTATAAAACTGAATACAGTTTTTGATTTCCAGTTAAGGTTTCTTTTATGAAAGGTTGGCACTGGCTTGCATAAGTTTTCCTGATTTCAACAAGTTTCATCAGTGGATTCTTTTCCCTCACTTTTCTTTTCAGCATGAATCTATTAATGCAGCTAACATTTTTTTAAACCCTTTTACTCCCTCCTAATGCTTTCCCAGGTTACAGAATGGCCAGTAGGAAACCAGGGTTTGCTGTATGATCGAAACTGGATGGTTGTAAACCAGAATGGAGTCTGCATGACTCAGAAACAGGAGCCAAGGTTGTGTCTCGTGAATCCCTCAATTGATCTGGAGCAAAAAATTATGGTCATTCAGGCAGAAGGTTAGTAAACAATATCCTTTCCTTCCCTTATTTATTGGTGTCAGACGTCTAGGCAGGGACACCTGCATGCTCCCACCAAACTACTGAATGCTGTGCATACTTACTTGTGACTTTAGGAACAAATTCTGTGCCAGCTGTGGACAGTGAAAGCCCAACCTCTTATATGCAGCCCTGGGGGGGCTTATTTTTGCGGTAGGCAGAGAGTAGACAGTGACTCCCTATGTGTAATCATAAAGTGAATGCTCCAGGATGGAGACAGGAACAGACAGATACGGAAATTTACTGACTAGTGTCTCTCCACAGCATGAAGTCCCATAGCCTGAAGGGATTGTTAATGCTGCAAAGGTAAAGGAATAGAAGTCTAACATTAACCACCCTGGCCAAAAACCTTCCCATTTTGTATCTCTCTTCCTCCTTCCATCTGTGGGATTAGTGGGGTAGAGTCTTCAGTGGAAATTAGTATGAATTAAAACAAGGACCAGACATTATTTAACTCAGTTAAATACTTGCACTAGCAGGCAAATATTTCATGATGTTTGATCTTCCTGGGAATTATCAAAATCCTTTTTATTCACTGCTGAGGGGAAAAAAAAAAAATGTGTAAAGTGTTACAGAAAGCCCTTTGCTAATCAGGGGTGAAAATTATTTATTTTCATAACAGTGCCATTGCCAATGAACACTGGGACAGGTTTGAATTCCACAGAAGTCATTACTAATGCTGCATTTGCATGTGTCTGAATGGTGTTCATTATTTCCCTGGGGTCCAACATTTACTCAGCCCATGTGTCTTAACCATTAATAATATATGTATCCACATTTTCAGCAGTTAGAGCAAAACAAGGGAACCTATCTTTAGAGTTTTCACCCTGTATTAGAAATCCATATGACTGGATCTGTAACCACAGTCTCCTTTCTGTGTACATTAGGGTTCTTGTCATCTCCAACTGTCTGAGCACTCTCCGTAGAATTGAATCTGACTCATTTACTCTTTTTGTCTGAAATAGGTTTTTCAAATGTCCATTTTGATACTTTCACTAATCATGTGCTATTTTCTGTATTTCCAATCCCAAACACAATCTACTCTATTCCTAGGGATTCCAGACTTGCTCACTGGCACATATACTGCTGCTTTCCCCCCTTTCCTCCATACTATTTCTTTGAAAATCTACCATTCATTCATTTCAATTCTATGTGGGCCACCTGGCACCTCAATTTTCGGTACTACAGTTGCACAGACAGCCTTCTCCCACAACTTTTAAATTATCAAGTGCTTCAGAACCAATTATTTCTAGAGATTTATTTCCTTACCATCTCTCTCTGTCTGACCATTCTAAGTCTGTTCTTCATTTTTTTTCCTTGCTAGCAGTCGTTCAGAGAAGTGCATACCCATTAGTATGTTCACCTGTCAATAACACCTGTCAGTAACACCTGACATACTTCAAGGAGTCAGGAGGAAGTTTTCTCAGACAAAAATGACAGTCAAGGCACCTATTTCACACTGAGATTTACAATCTCTTGCCATAGTTAGTGCCAGGGGGAGATTTACCACTGAATTCTACATTTTACTGTGTGTCTTTTGGAGTTTTCACTGTCATTTGCCTTCCTTCCGATGAAAGTGAGAACCATTTCCACACAGAAGTGATTGCCCAAGTCCATTGATAATTTTTCTGCCTAAAAATAATTGATCAGTGCGCTCTAACAGGAATGTCACTGCCATTTATTTACAGCCTGCTTTGGTACAGCCAGTGTGTAAGAATGGAGTAATTTTATTCTTTGTATAATGACTCTAGCTACCAAAATCCTAGCCCATGGGCCCTAGTTCTGGGCCCTCTTTTTTAGTAGTCCTGCTGTTTTTTACTTACATGGTGTTCTTGCAACCTGTGGCATTTTTTTTAAATTCTTAATGGTGAGATAATGGCTCTCTTTTCCTTGGGGAGTCTATTCCAGAGCTTACTGCTCCTAAGATTGCACAACGATAGGAGCACATACAAACCAGCAGGGTAAGACTGAGCAGATAAAACTGTAGGAAGTTGTTCCAATATTTATTATGTTTTCTTTCTTCTTACCTGCTATCTAAATCCATTATTTGTTTGTTGATGTTAAATTTTTAATTCTTTTTTTATCCCTTCACAAACATGGGTCAATGTTATATCTTCCACTTAAATCATTTCATGGCAGACAAATTTAATTTAATAAATTGACTCTTTCCGTGAAAATCCCACGTTAATCCCTGCTGCTTTTGTCGCCACTCCTCCAGCCTGTCTGTAGCTGGTTTCAAATGCAGGACCTAGAGCTGACTGCTGCATGTGAGCAGTGATCCATGTGGTGGGGAGCAGTGGAACTCAGTTTGATGCCTTGGGAAGGCTGACCTGGAACAGAGACTGGACAGAGCTAGTGAATAAAGTAGATATTTATTAAAAGGCCTTTAAGGATACACCTTGGGCAGCACAAGAGCCTGACCAGGGCTACACCCAAGGCAGACCCAAAATGGTCGTAAAATGGATGACTGGTCACGAGGTCTCACACTTTATTAAGTTTTGGTCCATTTGCATATTGGGGTTAATTGTCCAATTACAGCTTCACATTATGAAGTCCCATCCTTCTTGTTTTCTCTCTTCAGCTCACCGTTGTTTATGCATTTGGGCCTGAAACTTGTACTTGTTGTCTGTGGTCTCCATCTGGAAAAGGATTTGTTTTGTCTACCTGCTCTGTGAAGAGAGCTTACTAACACTTAGTATGAGGCTCAGAACTATACACTTAGGCAGCACAGAATCTGAAAAACATGAAAGCTAAAAGTTAAGGCATCATTTCAACTAGTCAGGTTGGTTGTTCTGAAGCTCAGAACCTTCACTGCCTGTGTCGGTGGCTGATGTTATTTCAGATCCAAAGCTCTTGGCCTGCTGACTAACAGCCGCCTCCACATCTCTTCCTGCTTTGCTCCTTCATCCACACGGAAGGCCACCAGCCAAACTGCCTCTCCTCAGCCACAGCAGCACGCATCTTTCCAGGATTAGTTTTGTTTCCTCCATCTCTTCCTCCCCCTTCCCTCAGAGTCCCTGTGCTCAGTTTCTCTGCTCTTTCCATTTCTGCTCTGCCCTTGCTTCGGTGACTGCGGGAGCCCAGCGGCCCCAGCTGAGCGCTGGCAAGCGCAGCGGGGCCGGCTGCCTCCCCTCTGCCAGGAGCCGTAACCACCGCGCTGTGTTTTCTCTGCCAGTTCCGCTGCTCTCTGCGCTTTTCCCACTGTGGGAGCGGGCTGTGGCGCACATCTCTGCCCCGAGCACGCTTTGCTGGCTGGAGGCACCTCTCCCCAAAAGAGAGAGCCTAAAGGCGACTGTGCTGCCTCTGGTAAGTGCCTAAAGCCGAGTGGGCCGAATCCCACCTAGCTCAAGTACACAGCATTTTTTTTTTTGCTGTTACACTGTTAAATTATGGTGAAGACTTTATCTGTGCCACTTTTAAAACATAATGAGTCTGTTCTCTCTTCCCCTCCAGGCACATGCTTTCCTCTCCGTCTAGAAATTTTCATTAGTGGAAAATTTGTTTATGGCTATTTTATTTCAGTGTGGCTTAATATTCTCTGTCTTCTCTGTCCAAGAAAAATTTGTCAGCATGATTTAGTGTGACTGTAACTACTTTAACACCTTTCGCTGAATTCTCTATGCACTGAGGCACCCTTTCAGGGCTGTTCTTTAATCCTTGCCTGTTGGGTGTCTCTGTAGCCTCAGCTGTGGATGGGCAGAACCTGCTGTCGGACTGACCCAGCTGCGCAATCCTGCCACCCCTGTGTGTAGCAAGGATGGCAGAGTGGGGCTCTGCACAAGCCCAAAGCTACCTGAAGGCTTAGGATCTTTGCCTGGCATGCCTGCAAAATTAGTTGGCTTGCATGGCAGCTGGGGAGCTCCAGCTCTGGGTATTTCCCAGATCTTTGACAAAGGGGTTAAGTGACAGCAGACGGAGAGGAAGGCCTTGTGTGTACTCTCTCACTGGCTTTACTTTTCTTCAGCAAAGGGAGTGCGGTTTTAAATTTGAGAAACTGCATTTATTAATTTTGTCAGAATTAGTTTCTTAGGCTATGTGATTTTTAACAGGCATTTCCTATTTTGTTTAGTGTTAAGAGTGTAGCAAAGCCTTGCTATCACAGAGCCCACTTTGAGAAAATCAGTGTACCTAACACTAAATCACCCCCATGGAGAGAAAAAACTTCGTGTGTCTTGACTGAAGTTATTAGAGGTTTAGCTCCCAGTAACTTAGAGTGGGCAGGAGCAAGTGCCTTCATTTCCAGAAATCCTATTACTTGAGTGAGAATCAAGGGAAATCTCCTTGTCCTCCTCCATCAAATACGTGGGAGCACAGATTACATTGCACTTGTTCCTGACCTACACAAATGTGTAGCCAAACAGAATGTGACTGAGAATCCATTTTTGGAAAAGACTGATTTCTCTCTTTCCATTTTAGCTAACAATCAGCATTGCTCTGGAAAGTTGGGCATTAGTTTACCACTGCACAGTGGGAGAAATTCTGAGTGTTGAGGAGGCACTTTAAAATACTGGAGTAGAAAGATGCTAGCAAAACTGAGCAGCTAATTGCTCTTTATGGAGTTTATTGTGCCTTCAAATAGTCATGTGTTGCTGCCAATAAAAATAATGGGAATTAAGTGCATACACTGATGAAAGAATATACATGAATGGTTTATATTTCAGTCTTTTGAAATAACAGATCTCTAATTTTCCTCATTGACTGAAAATAGGAGTTATAACGATAAGAATGTTTTTATATTAATACTGCGAACACATCTGTGAATTTTATTATCAAGCAAATGACCAGCAGAATGACAGCTTTTACATTTTAACAACTGACAATATTCTGCTTTATTTTTTGCCTTAAAGATAGAATAAAATTGTAATTAACAATGTTTAACTGACCTAAACATCACTGCAAAATGTGTACTATTCAATAAAATTGTGATACATTTGCTGATGTATAAAAGCTTTTTTAAAGCCCTGAAATTCTATTTTATGAAATTTGTGAGTATGCTTTTCTTAGAAAGCATTTGAAAGATATAACAGTTAAGAGTACGTGCAGGATGAAATATTTCAAACTCTTTTTTTTTTTTTTTTTCCAGAAGGAATGATGCCACTGTTTAATTGTTTCAAAGTTCAAGATTTCTAGTTGATAAGATGATAACATCAGGTTGTTACAGGGTAGTTCAAAGCATTTATTACATGTATTATTTTTCTAAGTGAACTCAACTTCTCTCCCTCTGTCTTCACTTATGATGTATACTAACATAATTAACCAAAGAAGTAGGCCACTTTCTATTTTGTAAAACATGCATGAAACAGAGTTGATAGTTGTGTTATAATGAATCTGAACTGCATTTCATTACTCTTCAGAAGAAAATAAGCCAACTTGATTTTACCATACCACAGAGCTGGTAGAGCATGATTTTTTTGTTGGTGTTGTTGTTTTACAGTATTATATAATATCAAAATGTGTGGTTATAATTTTGGGAAATGGGGGATGAGGTCAGAGTCTTGCTTAATATATGTTGCAATGTAATAGAAAAGCTGGATTCGTTAGCCACACAGTAAAACATTTTGTTCTTCATTTGAGATTATTGTTTTCAATCAACAGAATGAAAAGTAGTACAGCTTTTCTTTTTGCTTCTAGTAAACTACAGTACCCTTTCCATCTCTTTGGGTTATTCTGTTCAAGATGAGAAAAATGTGGCAGAAGTTGTTAAGATAGACCATTACTGAGGAATCCTCAGTTGGTTTAAACTTGGAGATGAATAGATGGGAATAATTGTCTCATTCACAGTTTTCTATACATCTTTAAATTATTATAGTTTTATCTCACAGTATATTTCTTTTTTTGAGCAGCCTGTGTCTCTTTTTTTATCCCCCCTCCATCTTTCAGATCTCTCAATCTCTCTACTCCAACATGACAGTGTTTAACATCACCTCCTGACTTGTCAGAGGAACCATCCTTTCAATAGAAACTGCGGCTGAGGCCGTAATTCTGTGCCAGTTTTGTTGCCTGAGATAAACAGAGAAGGAAGTTACTCAAAGCTGAAATTGTGTATTTTTTAAATATGCTTTGAGTACCAAGGTCATCTGAGCCTTTGCGCTTTGTTCTATCATTTGGAGCCACCTGCCGGCAGAGAATGTAATTCTAACTAAAAGAAAAAGGTCTTTTTTATTTGCTGTTTGTGAGGCTGCTGTGACTGTGGAAAGGAGCAAAAATAAGAACTTTTTCACGATCTTATCATTCTTCATAATTTTTTTCTTAAAATATGACTTGCTCTCTGCCCACCTAGGCATGGACCCAATATCTGTGCCACTAGAAGACAATACTGGAAAAGAGGCTGTGATCTGTGAGAGTAAAGTCTGTTCGCACAGGTGAGTGAGAGCAGAGAGGTATTGAAGCTAAAAAAATAACTCTAGTGACACTCGGGATGTGAACAGATGTGCACACAAACAGAAGTCCTTGAAAAAATGGTGGAAAGTAAGGAATGGTTAGTGGACTAGGAGAGTGGTCCAATTTAAATAAGTAAGATGGCATGTCCAGCAAGTTTGATAAAAAACAGTTAAATTAAAAATTTTAAAAGTTAAATTTATAATTTTTAAAAATGAAAAAGGAGAGGAAGGACAGTACAAAAAACTGACTTAGCTCTCACTTGAATGAGTGAGATTTTTTTTTTTTTTACTTGTTCCATGCGTGAGAAAAGGAGAAAGTGTCTCCAGTTACCTCCAAAAACCAGGGGTCTCTAGCAGGGCTTGAATTCAGTTCCCCATTTAATAGTGATGATTCTGTCAGTTTTGCCCATTTCATACTGCATGGATTTAAAATTGCTAGAACCTTCTGAAGTTATAAACAGCTTTCTATATGTACAACCCTTTTTAATTTTGTTTTGACCACCCATGTTGTTCAGCGTCCCTTTAACAATCTCAACTGCAGGTATGTAAGTCAAATAACATTAATTTTAATCAAGAGACATACCACTTCAGTGAATATAGCATTATGAATAAATTTATTTCCTATCCATAAACTTAAGTGTTTATTCATCATATTTTCTAAGAACTTCCCGCAGTCTCATTAAGTTCTTTGAGTGGCAGTGTATCAAATGCCTTCCTAAAGTACATTTGCATTATCTACTATGTTTCTTTTCAATGAGTCTCTTGATAAGTCCAACTAAAAGAGCCACTTAAAGATTTATGTCTTCCTTTCACCAAGGTATACTGATTCTTTGTAACCCACTAGGTTTGCTTCTCTGAGTAACACATAAACAAACGGGCAGAAGACCTGGCAATTTCCCCATGGAGCCATGCAGAAAATTATCTTCTCCTTCTTTTCTACTAGCTATTCAGATGATAAAAGGGATCTTTTCCTCTGAAGTGTATTTTCCTCAGGTAGTGGAATCCACCCAAGAGTCATTTGTTTTAACCATCTGTCCCACTTCCCTTAGTGTTGACTCATCCCTAGCCTCCCCATGGTATGCCCATCTATTACAGGCTGCAAAACAGCCTGAGTTATCTTTCTCTCTGTGTGCATAAAACTTGTTGCCATACTGTTTATTATAGCTTCTCTTTCATGTAACTGACTGTCATTTTTATTGTATCAAATTGGAAGTTTTCAGGGAAAACTTCTTAGAGTTTTAAGGAAGGGAAGGACAGAATGAATAAGAAAGGGGATTATGAAAGCAAATTGCACAGAGTGGACTGTGACTAGCAAATAAACAAGTCAGGAAGTAAGGCAGGATGAGTGAACAACATTGATGAAGCTCTGAAACTGCTCAGAGATCCAATAGCAATTGATGCCAGTTTCCAGTGTTCCTGCAGAGGAGCTTCCAGGGCCGAAAATAATGAGAAAACCAGTGCTTTGCAAGAGGACAGGGGGTGATTTGTGGTATGGGGTCTTTGCTGCAAAGTGTCTAAGTGGGACCAAAAGTCTTTGTTAAAAGGCTTTTATTCTAAAGAAATGCCTAGTGAATGTGTTTTCTATTTATTAATTCTGTGCTCTGCTGCTGTTATTTCATCCAATTCTGTCGGCTTATTTTGAATTTAGACTGAGATAGCTGAGAAAAGTACATGATGTAGAATCTGCAAGCAGTCATGTGAGGAAGTTTAATTTTGCAGCAGCCGCGGAAGTTTAATGAGCCCAAATTTCCCTTCTGAAGCAATTCATCAGCGTTAGCCTTCATCCCAGCAGGAGCTGTCCCTCAGCATGTGCTGCTCACATCAGAGGGACATGGCTTTTTGGTACAATGTCTAACAGTGGACAGATGAAAGTAGAAGCTAATGTTGATAGGATTGATGTTCCAGAAGACCCTAAACAATCAAGGTTGCTGCTCTACTGAAATAAGCAGGGACACAGCCTCCTCTTTGACAGGTTGCAATATCAAAGAGATCAAGGGAAGTGTAGCAGTGGTAGAAGACAAAAGTGTAGTTAAGAACAAGGTGAACTGAGCCCATTGTATTATATCCCATGGGATCAATATTCAGACTTCATCTGTCCTTGTTTCTTGTTCTGTAAATTACCCTGCTAGAGGGACCAGTTGTAGCGCACTGAAGCTAAATGACATAATAGAAAGATGAGTGGGGAACTCAAGGCAAACAGCAAGTGAAATCAGAGAGAAATAGGCTCTCCTTTATAAATTGCCTGACATGTGCCAAATGAAATGTAGTGCTGACAGATGTAAAGTTATACTCCACAAAAATAAACACAAGCAGAAAACAAGTAGAATTGAGCTACAACAGAATGACTTTGACTAAGACCTTGAAGGGAAGATAGTACTTGCTCCGAAAATGGTCTGACAATAAGGGAAAGCAATTTGAAAACACCAGAGTCTTAGAATACAAAAACTACACAGTGACATTTGATGAAATACCAAGAATGGTGTGTGTGTGTATCTATATATATATG
>VZUA01085125.1:10155-22637 GCA_013401035.1 Horornis vulcanius
ATTTGCATTCTATACAAATGCACTGATCCTGGAGATATAACCAGATGGATGCTTTTCCAAGGCACAGGCATCTGGAAGGCGTATCCCTGTAGAGTATGTATCATTCTATCCCTATTCAGAAATTATGACTCAAAGATATCAATAATTTTCCAATCATATTTTGATTTTCATGAGGTTTTGGCATGTTTTTACATGACTACATGCTTATCTGCATTAAGACCAACGTGCTCTTGCCATCCCCAGAGAATTCTTGTGCTTTGATTAACTAGAGGGCTTTTCTAAACTTTTCTGATGTAGCAAGTGTCAGATTAAAGCTGATCTATGCATGAGTGAGCACAGATGCAAGGAACTTCTCCTCCCTTCCTGTGTGCCCTGGGGAAAGCCCTTGCGCAATAATAAATCCCTGAAATTGCCCATGTAGAAAGTAGAGAAAAACCTGGGATATCTCTGGTTTATGATCCCAGAAAAGCTTCCACCAGCAGTATCAAAATCAGTGTTAAGAAGAGTTCATCAGAATGGGAGGAAGAAGGAAAATGACCACGGAGAGAAGCTTTGGTGTGTGTTCTTCTCACATTGTGGGGCTCCCTGGGATGAGCTCAGAGCAGTGGCTGAAGCCTGAGTTCAGTCCTGCTCGTTGTGCCCAGCCTGCCTGAAGATCCCTTTCCTAAACCTCTCCAGGCTTACAGGGATAATGAGTGAGAGCAGGAGGCTAAAGCAGATGGTATCAGAGCCTTTTCTCTCCTCAACTCACCCGTGGTGCTACTCTGGAGTGGGAAAGAAATGAAAGGCTGAAAGTTACCTAGGGGGGAGAGCTGGACTGTTTCTTGCTGAGTTACAACTCACTTCATTCAAAACTATTGTCAAATGCTGTTTTTTTCCAGTCCTTTCCACTCAAAATCACATTATTTTTATGAAAGATTTTTATGTAATTGGCTTAAAAAGTGCAGGAGAAAATTTTCTCTGGTTCCCTGCAGAGTTTTCTGCAGTTTTCCTTTTCTGCTGAGGCCTTGTAACACCGGTATCAGCTCACTGTTGATAGTACTGGTAATGAGCTGCTGGCATTTTATCACTGTGGACACAGTGACTGTAATATTTAACTCTTCATCTGAAGATGGGGTTGCAGGCCCTTTAAACATACTGGTGTTTTCTGTGGTCAAAGCTGGCTCAAGATGCTGAGTAAATAACTTGTGAGTGTGTGTCTAAAAAAATGCACTTTGACACCTATTTAAAATATTTTAAAATGAATTTTAAAAGGTTTTTATTGAACATCCCAAACCACACAGCAGAGTTTTCACTAGACTGAAACTTTTGAAAATATAATTCTGGTAAGTGAAAAGGTTTCTTCTGGCACAGTGAGCTTTGCTATGAGGAAATGCCATTCCAAAGTCAGGACATTAGGATAAAACCTGGAAGCAATGTTCTGCACAAGACGTGTAACTGCTGTGAGATCTTTGGCAAACCTCCTTATCCTCTGGGTCTGATGCCTTTGAAAATGTAATATAATGACTTCCATTATTTTTTAAAAATTGTTTTGACATCTACAAATGCAAATTGTTACAGAAATTGTAAGGGACAGCACTGTATTTTGTGTCTGAGGCCAGTGGGCAGTAATTCCTCAGAAGATTTTTTAAATGCAGATCTTGCAAATAACAAGAGACAGGGTGACTGAACTGAGGAGTAGCTCAACATTTGAGGACTCAGACAAACATTTCAGCAGGCAACAGGCCAGCCACTTACAAGTACAACCTCCCTTCCTTCATGTCAGCTTTTCTGCTAGTGACCTTAGTAGTTTACTTTAAGTCAAGATTTACTTTAAATATTATGATTAAGTGACAATAATTTATCAAGATTAAAATGCAACTCTGATAAGAATGCAGCCAAGTACACACTCAAACACTTTCTACAAGAGATTCTCTTCAAGGAGCCTGAGTTCTGTTATGCTGAGAAGATGTGCTGGGAGTGTTGGACATGTCACTCTGTGATGGTGTTGAAGGTGGATCTCCTGTAAAATTCATTACTTGAATTGTGCTGCTACAGCTGGACATTGTTTTCAAAGGGCAGCTTCATGCTACAAAGGCCCTTTGAGCCACTAAAGATGATCACTAACACCTGATCAAGGCTTCCCAGAGTAGCTGAAGCCATTGCCATGAGGAGCTGGGGTGGCACAGGACTGCTCTGCCAGTGACAACAGTCACTGGGAGGGACATCCTTCCCCTCTTCCCCCAGACTGCAGCAGCTGTTGCTACCTCGACTCTCTGTGAATTCTATTGACAGGTTTAAAATCAGCTTGAGCCCTGCAGATGAAAAGTTCATAAAGGCAAACCTTGAAAATTAAGTTTTCTTTATGAAATATCTGGTTATGAGTTTTGCAGCTCTAACCAGAAAATCTAGCTGAGCTAACACATCCTGCTAAGGAGTGCAGATACTGTGATGGTTAGTAAACCCTTTGGCTAGAAAATGTCTGTGACAGTCTCTAAAATATTTGTTCCTCCCGCCTAATCACTCTTTAACATTTCTTACAATTGATGAGGTAAAGTTTTTCAACTTCTGTCTTCTACACAAAAGCTGTGTTTTCATTGTAGCTCCTGTGAGAGTGGCACCAGTTTTGTCACCATTATTTAATATATCCACGAGGCTGCCTAGCCAGTCCTGTGCTTCTCTTTCATGCCTTGCTTTATTCTTCAGGGGAAGCAATCAACACTTCATTACCAAATATAAGACAGGGTTGAACTTTTCAATGCTGTCGTTAAGAGCGTGCCAGCATGAACACTATAAATTCCCTTTCTGATGGGTTTATGACCAAAATGTAAAACTAGCTAAAAAACTTGCTTTTCCTAGCTGAAAAACTCACTTTTCAGATCTTCTAGTATGAATTGTGATATTTTAACAAATCAAGGGGTCTTTAAAAATTATAAGAAGGAAGTTAAACTGAAAAGAAAAAAGAATAAAGGAAGGAAGAATTTATTCTAGTGGTTAACCCTCTTTTTAAACACAGGTTTTGCTGGGGCAGATTCTTCAACTCAGAGAACTAATTTTCCCACACCTCTCCTCACTATGTATCTACAGGTTTTTTCCTACAAAAAAGGACTGGAGATGTCACCTGATAGTTATCTGTGACTATGAGATCTATAATCCTTACAGGAAATTATGTTGTATTCCTGGAAGTTCTCACTTTTGAGGTTTGGTTGTTGGATGGCAGAACTGCTGATTCTGATAATAAATCTATTGGGACTGTGAGGAAGTCTGAGTACTCTTATTTCGGGTCTAGTGAATGTGCTGAGTAACACTGGCATTCCTGAGAGTTACTTTTTTATTGGTTTGGTTTTAAGGATTGCTTACTCCATCTGAGATTATGTTACATCCAGCAATTTCCAGGATTCAGTGCTATGATCTCTACTGCAGCTATGACTCTCTCCAACATACGTATTTTCTCTGGCTATATAACGATTTCAGCTTTAAGAGTGTTTTATCAGGTAAGTCTAAGGTCACGCAAGAAATGTTGGGTAGGTTTTATTTGTCCTTCTAAAACATCAGTGAGGCACAACCACAAGTATGTCCAGAGCAAAGTTTTTCTTTGCAGCAGTGTTTTAACTACTGCAGCACAGCTCTAAATACCATAAAGATGAGCAACTCTGTGCCTGTGTGGCCTCTGAGTCGTTCAAGGGTGGTTCCTGTGCTGAAGCTGTGCCATATGACTGCTGAGGAGACTGTTGGTACCTGGCCAAGCGAAGCAGAACCAGGAGGGGCTGCTGGGGCTGGTATTTGCTGGAACTTGGATTCACTGTCAACATACCCAGATGACTCCTGGATGTGACAGCAGACACTAAGTGAATACTGCCATCTCCTGCTTGTAAAATGCCCAGGATCACCTGCACCCTTCAGCTCTCTGTGGTGGCACTGGATGTTTGGGTATCAGCTTCTGCACCTGGGGAAATTGGCTGCTTGGCTCTTGCCTTTTGCCACTGTTCACAAAATTTCAAAGGCAGTTTCAACATGAAACACTGAAGACTTTAAAGATGAACAGGTAAAAATAATGTATGGCAGAGACACCATGATGTGATTAATAAATATTCTGCTATTCTCAGACATTTATTATCATGGCTCCTGTTAGAGGTTGTTCTGTGAATTTGTAACTGAGTCAGACGTTATAAAGAGAGAAACTTTTCCCAGGTTAGACATCTGGAAAAATGTGAAAAGTCTTCACAAAATAGAAAGTGATAAGATTGCAATGATCATCTTTTTGTTTTGCATTTAAAATGAACCACACCTTTCCCAGGTATTGGGTTTCAGGCTTTTCTTCCTTTTGTGGTGGTATATTTTGAATGTGTTCCTCAGTTCTTTTCTGATAGGTCGTACTTATTTGAAACCTTTTGGTACTTTTGACCATGATAAAGGCTTGTTAGTTTGCTTTTAGGAAGAGTTTCCCAAATTGTTCCTACAGAAGAGCTGGACATAACTGACATTTTCTTTTTCTTCTGTGTAGTTAGGGACTACTTTTGGGGGCATTTGGTGCAGAACCCCATTGCAGGTACCATTTTATTTCAGTAGTTTCTGCATGTATAGGGTGAAAATATCAATATTTGACTACTGTTCAACCATTTATAATAAAATTGTAAAAAACTATTTTTCCTCTCAATAGAGTAAATTAGTCTGTTAGAAGATCTTTGCTTTTCACTCCCTCGTGCCAGCCGCCAGTATTGGAAAGGAGGGGAGATTAAGAATTATCTCCATGAAACTTAGCATCAGCACTTGGGAATTAGCATTTGGAATGCAGGACCTGCCATTATAACCCAGTGCAGCCCTTGCAGAAAGGGCCAAGATTTTCCCTGTACATGCCGTAGCATCCCTAGCTTTGTTTTCTGGGCATTTGTTTTGATGTCTGCTGAACTGGTGTGACTTTTTCCATGTGATGACCTTGTCATCATGCCTATGGGTGTAGGAATTTCCCCCAGAATTATCAAATTGGTCTGGGGCAAGACCGATACATCAAGCCGAGTGGCTGTACCTTCAAGCACCAGGGCTTGACCTTCAAGCAGGATACCACTATTCTTCTGAATCCCAGCCTGGGTAATACTTTTAGCATTGCCACTCCTATTGTGCGATACAATTGTAGCAAATCACTCGAAGTCGGTTTTAACTTGACAAGGTAACTCCAGCGACAGTGAAGCTGTACGGCCTTTTCCTAAGGCTGAACCACCCTCCTCAGACGAGCAGAACATCAGCTCGGAGCGGCGGGACAGCCCGCCCTGGCAGAGGGGACACAGCGCCTCAGGGGGGCGGCTGTGGGGCCAGCGGCAGCCGGGAGCGGGGAGCGCTTCTCCACAGCAGCCGCGGGGCGGGCAGAGGGACGAGGCGAGCAATGCCGAGGATCCCGGCCACGCTCCGGCGCTGAGGGGGACGCGGCAGGGCAGGGCCGGTGCCCCGCGGCTGAGGGGAGCCCGCGCCACGGGCGCCCGGGGTGGCCGTGGGGTCAGGTGGCGCCGCCCCTTCCCGGTGACGGCAGAAGCCGAGCCCCGAGAGGCGCCGCGGGACAGCGGGACAACAGCGGGACGGCAGCGGCAGCGCCGGCACTGCCCCGCCGCNAGGGCAGGCGGGGGATGCGCGGGGGCCGGGGCGCAGCGAAAGGTGAAGGGACAGTCGTGCCAGGGGGGCGGCGGGCACTTGGGCTGGAGGGGACAGGGGAGTCCGAGGGCTCTCCGAGGTAACCCTGCCGCTCCGCACCTTGTGTGTGGCCGGGCCCCGCCGCAGCCCAGCCTGACGGGGAAGAAGGAAGGAAACCTTGGCAGTGTGGCAGTGCCTGACAGCAGCCCAGCCGAGCGCGGCCCTGCCCGGGCTGAGGGCCCGGCCTGCCCGGGGCAGGTGGGCACCGTCCAGCGGCGGTTCCGCTCCCCTGCTCGCCCCGCCAGGGCTCTGTGGGTAGCAGCTGCATCGCAAGGGCTGTGCATCGATTTTTATTAATTATTAGTGCCGCGGTACTGTGCTGGTGTCACTGGTGGGTATCCATCTGGCGAGGTGATGTCCTCAATCCAAAGGCAGAGCTCACGGCAAAGGATGCAACAAACCTTTTGCAATGTCCAGGGCACATGGGAAAATTTAGAAATTGTCTGGAGACAAACTTTGGACTGCACTTCTTGGTTAACTTTCTATGTCTGGAAAGCACCTGCTGTTCACATTGGTGAAATTATAACAGACTATGGATTTATCCATGGTTATCTGAGATATTCTTTGATAGCTGGTACATTTATAACTTGCCTTTTCTAGTTTTTCCTCTCTGTGTTATCATGAAGACAGTTGTGAGCTGTACACTGATCTGCTAAGAAGGGTTAGTTGTTAAAGTCTGAAGTAAATGAAGTAAAACTAAGTAGATAGGATAGATTAAATAGAATTTTTTTTTTTTTTAATGTCCATGTTCCATTTAGACTTTTTAGTCTAAATCAGTCAGGCTTTTCAATTAAAACCTATCAGAGCAGATATTATGCAAACAGTAACAAAGGATCCAAGTTTTGCATATGGTACAGGACACATTCAAAATTCAGCTCCTGTAGTTTCTACAGTCAAAGGAAAAGACTCATGTCTGTGTCGAAGCTAGAGCTTGTGGCATGTTTTGGTGATTATTAACTCACTTGCTGACTCCTGTAAGTGATGTTGGATCTTTTCAAATTTGTTTTAAGTAACTTTTCAGCAGAAGAGCAGTGATGCTTCTATTACACACAGCAGCTTGTAGTTCACACTCTGCTGGGTTAGAGGCATCCAGGTAATGGGGTGATGAAGGTCATCACAGAATTCTGCTGCATGAATGGGTAGAAAGATTGTTAATTCAGATAGTTGTGCAGTGATGGGTGTAAAGAAGCTGAGGGGCACCTGTGGGTGAGTGTAACTCAACTCCTGACGTTGAAGGTCCAGTGCCAAGGGCTTCTGATAGTTCTGTTACTATCAGGCAGCTCTCTGTGATGTTACTCTAAAACTGGAGCAGGTAGCCAAAATAGTTTGGGAGTGGTCAGTAAGGCTGATCAAATATTGCAATATTCTTTCCACCTTAAGTCAAAAAATTGGCTTATGACTTAGGAGTTAAGTTAGATTAAATCCACTGTTTTCTCTGGTTTCGGGAGAAAGAGGTCCTTTAAAAGGGGAAGTCCAGTATATTATATTCAACAGAAACTGTTTAAGAAGCCACCTCTGAGAGGCAGTTCCTTTGTACTAAGAGAGTTATATCTCAAAAAAACCTGTTTCATTGCCCCTTATTAAATAGCTGTATTTAGAAACTTCTTTTCTTGTTTTTCTAAATCATAGTTCATTTAACAGCTATATCTTGTACTGTAAAAGGCAGAGCTGATGTATATTTTTTATCATCTCTTGAAAAACTATACTCATTTAAGAGTTCATTTTTAATTATTCAGTATAATGTTGCACGAATGCTTAAACCTTGTCCCAGATCACAGCACTTTTGTTTTATTCTGATTCTTAATGAAAAGAGCAAAGGGAGAAGACAGGGTTTCTATTTTTTTTTTTGTCAGAAAACAGACACTTTTCAAGGATTTTAATTTAATTTTTTTATTTTCCCCTCCTTTCATTACTTGTTTTAACAAATCATTGTAGCAAGATGACCATGGCTGTCTTTTTAGGTTCAGGCCTGTCATAATTTAAATTATTATCTCATTATCTTCAGATAGTCTAAAAGGACCAGTTACATTATGGCTAAAAGAAAATAATAAATCTGCTGTTGTTTACAATACTTCGAAGTTGTTCACTCCCTCCCAGTTGTAGGATTGGGGCACATAAATATTTTCAGTAGTATAAGGAAAGAATACTCCCATTATTTTTATTACCGTAACCAGCAGTATAAAACACTATAAAACACTTAATAATGTGTATAATGTTTTGCAAACCATGGAGTGGTTCCTGTTGTAGAGCTCTTAAAGCTCGCGATTGGCAGTGTAGAGGTAAGAAGGGACTCTTGTGGCTTCTCTGTTAACTTTCAAAAAAAAAAAAAAAAAAGTGTTTATTGAAGTAGAATTCAAAAAGGGATTGGAAAGATTGCACCGGACAGCTTCAAAGTCAGAGAGATTGCTCCTAAAGCAGCTGGTGACACGATGTTAAAAGGCAATTATTGCTGTTAATGAGAGGGAGCAGCAAAGAGCAGTCAGGAGACAGTGACACGGGGTGAGGGGGCGAGGGCTGGCAGAAGTTAGGAAGGGGAAGCGAGAAGTGCCACGGTCGAATTAGCCATGAACACGGAAACTGAAACTGCTTGTGATGGAGAGCAGTGGTCTGAGGAGAGAGGAAGAGAAGCAGAGGAGACGCCGTGGCTGGTGGCTGCATGCACAGAGCTTCTTTAAACCGGTCCTGCTCGGGGATGGGGTTAAGGGGGATGGCTGGGAGCTGTGTGGCAGCAACCCCTGCGACCTGTGTGACAGTGATACTCATTCATGGGGGAAAGAGCAGGTTGCAGACCATCCTGTTTGTAAATAAGCTCACTGAAGAATAATCAGGCTCGTAATTAGCTGTTTTTTGCAGTGATGTGGGAGACCAGAGAGCACAGGAACTTGCTAATATTTGTGAGATCTGCTCTGTACAGGTCCCTCTTTTGGCTGTTTTGTGCCAAGATGTGTCCCAAGTGTATGCACACAAATATCTGCCGCCCAACATGTGGGTAAGCAGAGGCAGTCTGTGTAGGAGAAACAAAGCCATGAAGTTTTAAAAGTGCAAAAACTGATGTTTAGATGTTGGTAGCACTTCGGTGTTAGTATTACTCATGTTTTCCCTTCATTGCACTTCTCAAAAGGACAGTTACCTGATATATATTCTCATGTAGGTCTCATCCAGGTGTAAATTCTAATACAATGCAAGAGTTTACACAGGCTGATGTTGCTGGAACTGCCCTCTGTGTAGGCTGTTTGTGCCTCCTTTCAGGATAAACCAGCAAGGGTTAATGTTGGCCATGTACCTGCCTTGCATTTGTATGGGCAGGAGTCTCTGCTAGGTGTCTAATAGCATAATTGTGATCTTTAAAGAAATGAAAATACCGTCTTAAATACTGAATTTTCTCCCTTCCTTATATTTTTTTTCTCTTCAGGACACTGAACACCATAAAAGTTTGATTAAAAAGAAAAAAAAATGCCCAGAAAGAATATAGACTATGGAGTGCTGCCTGAGTATGAGAAAAGCCAGATCAAAAGGACCTTGGAATTGGGAACTGTTATGACAATATTCAGTCTTAAGAAGAGCAGCCCTGAAAGAAGGACTATTCAGGTCATAATGGAAACCAGGCAGGTAGCATGGAGCAAGACAGCTGACAAGATTGAAGGTTTCTGTGAGTATTTGCAATGTGTACCTGAACTTGGTGTTACTAATAAGTTGATGTACTTATCAAATATTAATTTAACAAGCCTTTTGTTAACATTATGAAGATTTTGCCTGAAAGGGTTTGGTAATTTGCTGAGAATATTTTGAATTGTTGTAATGTAGATGAAGAATCTTCTGCAGCTCATTATTTACTTATCTAACACTACTTAAATATGATTAACATGCTTCTATCCTTAGCCTTGTTATCAAAGTTTTCATCTTTGAATATGATGGTGTTTGTGTTCTCTGAACTGACAGACTGTTTTCCGTCATTATGTCTTATAAATTCAAGTGAGTAATTATTCTTTACCACTTCTCTCTGGAAAAAAAAAAAAAAAAANTCAAATACAAGGAAACTGAATTCGTATTTTGGTATTCTTGGGCAATTTGCTGTCCCAGGATGGAAGTCATTATTTAGGACCATTATTGGAAAGTACCAATGACTTAGGAGGATGAAGCTGTGAGATATGAGGTGGTTTCAAGGCCCTGAGTTGGTATTGGCTCTTTAGTTGATATTGGAACTGACTAAACCCACTATTTATAACAAGGTCAGGAAATAGAAGGGGAGTGTAAGGCTAGATAGGGCTGCAAAAACTAGAATAGAAGAATAAAGTGAGACTAATCCTCAGTTCTTATGAACACAACTGATGCCAAGAAAGCTCAGCCTGGTAATTCTGTGATTTGTGCAGCTCAGGCTGGTGTAATGTAATTACACTGCTTGCATATGATTATATGGTAACTTTTTTTAATTACTGTGAGCATGATTTGCTCTACAGCTGCTAAGTAGTGTTTGTCCTCAATAAAGGAATTGAATAGTTTTTCTGAAATGCCAGAATCATTTATTAGTCTGTTGAGGTGTGGATTTTTAGAAGGTTTTGTTTATTTTGGTAAATACACGGTAAGTTAAAAACCCGTTGGTCTGTAAGGTTGCAAAGGCAAGGACTGAGAATTTGCATGATTTTGGGATTCTCTGAATAGTTTCTCTTCATGCTCCTGATTTAAAACTATTAAATCTCTGCTACTGTTTCCATTTATTCCTGTCTCATTCCTTGTGGAGACTGGACCTGCAACTGGAAAGTGGAAGTAAAGACTTGTTGTCTGGGAGGATGTTTTTATCATTGGTGGTGAAAATATTCAGTATTCTGGGGAAAAGCAAACAGGTCTGGACACCCAATTAACTTAACTCTGGATCATAATCTTTCATTGCCCAGTTTCTTACATGACAAATGAGGGTAATTATCCTTTCCTATTATGATGTGTGTGAATGCAAGTACAAGTGTATTGCTGGTACTGTGCCAAAAAAGAAGTCCTGAGAGGGCATGTAGAATTCAGTTATGAGAGCAGTGCTTGAATATTGTTTTGCAAATAAAGCCTGGGGTTTACACACAGAGCAATGATAATAAAACATAGCAGAAAATGACTAATCAGTGAGGGAAGGAGACCCCAGAGGAAGTCTTGTAGCCATCTGCCCAGAGGGGACAAATTTAAAGCTGAACAGACTGTGCATTCCACATGGAGTCAGGTTTCTCAGTCCTGTCTTATAATCACCTTTTTTCAAAGCTTTCTGGGGATGGTGTGTGCTTGTGGTAATAAATTAACTAGTTTGCTCTATGCATGGATTTTAATGCTTTTAAAAGAAGGTGAATATTATAATCTGATTCTTAAACCTGGGTGATCCAGCAGGGTAATGACTTGGCTTCTAGATCCACAGGAAGTCATTGCTAGAACAGGGAATATTGCTCCAGACCTGTGACTTGCCCCAAAGCCATCTGCCTCTCCACAAAAATTGTAGTGCTATAGCAGTTTTTTTAATTGAGCAACACTTCAGTGATGTGTATAACGATGGGAACAAAAATATGTCCTAACCTAAAGCACAGATATGCCAAATATTGTTTTATTGTGTTAAAAAGCAATGAATCTGCCCCAATAAGTTGTATTTTGCAGATATTGTTCCAGAATATGATGTGAACAGTTGTTCCAACTCACCATGAGCCGTATTTGGTCCACTAGAAATGAAAGTCACTGCAGTTTTAACTTGCTGACAGTGTTTTTGCTGAAGAGGAAGGAAGTATTTTATTTAGTCAGTTATTTGTATGTTGCTGTTACTTCTTCTGAGTGAGACTCAAGCTTTCTTTTTGCTTGAAAAGTGGAAAAATGATGGATTTGAAGCTTCCTTATTTGATAATAGAATAGAGCAGCCTCTTGAATATGGATGTGTATATGAATGACCCCAAATAGATGCTCGTGAATTGTCTTGGCTTTGTGACAGATAAACCCCACATTTTTGTTTTTTGATTTTTTTTTAAGTCATTGAGGGTAGAACATTATCATCTCAAGTATTATATTAATGTACTTATGCTGTACAAAATCTAACATTCATGATGTGATCTTAATGGTTGCTATTTGCGTGCATGTCAGTCCCAAAAGAATTAATATTCAGTACAAGTGGCAAAGTTAAGATGGTTTCCTGTTCAGTGTGTGCTATTTTAACTCAAGTTTGGCAACTGCTCTTTACAGAAGGCAGAAAACTCAATGTTTGCATCTGCTATGGGTTTGTGTTTCTAAATCAGATAGTGAGGAGAGTTCTTTAACTTTGGGACACAAAAATAGGCTGCTAATAGACAGCGAAGATGGAGTCCAAGTTATATACTTTATTTTAATACTCTCCCTTTGGAGGTCAAGAATTAAATGTTGGTTTTTTTTCATCTCCCTAACTGCCCTATATAGTGTTGGGAATTTTGGATATCAATCATAGTGCTGATTTTCTTGCTGATGGACTGTAAATGTTTGAAGAATACTCAAATTCCTCTAAGCCAGAGTTGATTATAATTATTACAATGACCTTTTTCAAGTTTGGTTAATATTATTTTGGAAGTGATTTAAGTTAAGCCTCACAATAACAAAAAGCCAGCTACTTTTATTCTGGAATAAATTGACCGAGGCAAGGGAGAGATGTAGGATTAGCTATAAATATTTACACNGAGTTGCTAAAATTAAGGCTATTTTCTGCTCAGTGCAGATGTGTTTCTCTGGATGGGAAACTTCAGAACACTCTTCCTAGATCCAGGTCTTTGATGTGGTAAGAAGTGAGGATTTACAAAGGGTAGGAAATCTGGTTTAAACAATCTCTGTCTCCATTG
>VZUA01085126.1:5780-24317 GCA_013401035.1 Horornis vulcanius
TGCCAACCAGCAGAGGGAAAGGCCATACTAAGTGCAACGTCCCAAACTCACTGGAACAGAATTTTGCCAGCCCCCAGCATCTCCTGGGCAGCATCTCCCACTATGAAACACCTGGTGGAAAAAAATGACAGGTCACTGCAAATATTCTTGTTTAAAAGGGTCCAGAAAGAGAGTGGTCATGCCCTTGCACTAAATATGATAAACTGTTTAGTGTAAGCAGAGGAAAACTATGTGCCTTCCATACAAGTCATGGAATACTCTGGCCCTACCCAGCCTTGGGACACCCTAGGTCATGAGCCTCCATGATGTTCTTCCCTCACTGCAGGGCCCAGCAGAGACATTTGTCCATTTATTTACTTGCTGATGCTTTGCAAGTTACCCATATTCATTTGGAAAGCGCAAATCTCTCAGGGAAGGAAGCAGCTGTGCAAACACCTGGCAGTGGGGAAGAAGCACCTTCACAAAAATGCAAGCCCTTATGGACCCTGTCCCAAGGATGCTTGTGGCTTGTGACAAGAGCCTTGTCCAGTCTGTGTGGCTGGGGGCAGGTCCCCTCCCATGGCTGAGAGCTGCCACAGCAGGAACCAGCAGCTCTGTGATGTTCTGCAAGTCGTGAGAAGAGCAAGTATCTTGTGCTGCAGGTGCTTCTCCAAGACCAGTATCAAATTTATGCCTCATGCCTTGCCAGTTAATACCAAGGCCCCAGAAAAGAGCATGACTTATAGCTGTACACAGTAATGGGATACTCATTGGACCCCTTCTGACAGTAGACAGATCTCTGGGATGTTCCTCTTTAACCAGGACTGCCCCTACTCCTGAATGGATTGTCACTCAAGGGAGGGGATTTTTCTTATTTGTGTTGTGAACGGAGGAAACACAGGCTCCTGAGCAGAGGACAGCACAATTTTACCCAGTCTGTGGTATATAAACCCCCAAAGCCTTTGTAGTGTGTACCACCCAGGTCATCCTAGACAGGTAATAGTGGATGGCTCTGTGCTGGCCCTCACCATTCCTGCAGCAAGACAAATGTTGTGTGGGTGTATATATGAGGTGAGTAGCCAGCTCACAATTCATGGGTACTATCCATTACCTGATTTTTGGAACAATTGCTGCAGAACTAGCCAGTGCTGCTAAAGTGCTCCCTGGTGTGTGTCTGCTGATGTTGTGCAGTCACAAGGTGCATCAGGACCAGGCGGGAAGTCAGCACAATACCCTGAGATACATTATCAACTGTGAATGTGGCAGGAAGTCATTAAAGATTTCCTGAGCCATTCCCTAGGAAAATACCACCTCTAGGCTCCTGCAAAGTCAGAGGACTTGCACTTCCAGGGCTTAGAATTCAAAAGAAAAACTGCTCTAATAAGCCAATGCCAGCAGCTCCAGCAGGGAGCCCTCTGTTCCAAACAGATCCTATGCCCGCAGAGTCAGGGTGGTGATGGACAACAAGATTTGGGGACATGCCAAAGGGGCTCTTTGTAGCTTGCTTACTTCCAGGTAGGCTCATCTGAGCCTCTCTAAGGGTTTGGGAGAGATGAGATATACATGGACATGGACAGATCTGACTCTTTTTTCTGTAAAGCTTTGTAAATCCCTGTAGGTGAAAATAAATGAGAGCTTATTTTAAGAAAGCTGTTTGGTTGCTCCATGAGCTCTCACCCACAGCTCCAGGAGGGAGATTCACAATTAGCTCTCTTGGACAACTGGGAAAAAACAATTTTCTGGCATCAGGAGGCAATCAGAATTTGGGAAAAGAGGGTGAGCAGTAAAGGAGACCAAACCAGGTGAAGCCAAAGCAGCTCTAATATTTGCAGGAAGGCATTCAAACAGACTTGAAGGGTGTTAGACATAATTTAAACACTGATACCACGGATGCATGAGAGTCATTTCACTTGATGTATGAGATAACTCTCATTTTTGTTGCTGCAAATATGTATGCCATGAAAAATGTATGTGTTATACTAGTAATAATTTTCTTTTGTTTTTCCCCTAAATCTCACCAACCAAGACTCAAAGGCTGTCTTAGCAGATAAAATTTCTTGGGAAATTACTGTGGAAGTCAGTCTTCTGGGATGTGCCTAGAGGTTAAATATTTTTTTAAACTGTGAGATTATTTAATTTGTGAAATACTTGTATTCTGAGTAAAAACAAAGTCATCATACCATGGTCAAGGGAGAAGAGTCAAATACTTATATTTCACTGTGTTCATTTTCTCACTTGAAGAGATGAGTAGAATAAATTCTCATTAAAACAAAACAAATAAACATACCAAAAACACCAACAAGAGAGGAAAAAACTATGTGAAGATTAGACAGCCATGTTTCTAATTTTGAGTACTTGCAAAATTCCTACATGTGAATTTTTAAATTCAGATAGCCTGCTAGTATCTACCAACCAACCACCAGTGAGCACCTGGCTCAGAGTCTGAGTGCAGAGAGGACGAGGGGCAGAAAAGGGTAATTTCTGTCACTGAACCTGATCAAAATGTGTATGGGAATTTTTCTGCTATTTGTTGTTTACATCCTATTTGAATTTCGGACATTTGTTCCTTACATTCAGAACCTTGCTCAGAAGCCTACCAAAGATGATACAACTTTATATCCATTTGGATTATTTGCTGGTTATTCTGTAATCTTTAACACACAAGATAGCAGAAATAAGATGCCTCTCTTTTTAAAATTAACATTTATCTGAGTAATTTTTTTCTTTCTCCACAGTGATAGAATTGTTAGCCCCTAAGCTACTGCGGGCTGGTCTATACTGGCCAGAAAATGTTTGGGGATGAGAATGGTGACATATATTTTGTCCTAACTGACTGCAGCAGTGTGAAATACTGCATAGCAACTAGCAGTCCTTTCTTCTCTTGTTGTTTAAGGTACCTGTCTAAGAGACCAAAAGGGGGTTACTTGTCTCAGTCTCACAGTATGTATCTCATACGTATGTCTTTGATTCTCTTCCCACAGTTGAGAAAGAAAATATAGCTGACAAAATTAGGCCTATATCTCCAGCGTGATTTTAAGGGGTAAAGCCTGCCTGCCTGGACTGTAAGGAGCTACCCACACAGGCACAGAGACATCCTCCAGCACTGGTAACAGCACTGTTCAGCCTTGCTCTTGCTGAGGAAGTTTTCCCACAGCGCTGCAACAATGAATTTCCTCCGGCGGCGTCTCTCAGACAGTAGTTTCGTGGCAAATCTGCCCAATGGCTACATGATGGACTTGCAGCGCCCCGACAGCTCCACCAGCTCCCCAGTTTCTCCTGCCATGGAGAGAAAGCACCTGCAGCCACCCCAGCCCTCGCACTCCTCCCCTACCAGCAGCAGCCTCTTCAGCTCCATCTCCAGCGCCATGAAGCAAACCACGCAAGCGGCTGCGGGACTGATCGATCACTCGGCCGGGCCCGCAGCCCCCGTGGCACAGAAACCCAAAATCCTCCTGGTGATTGACGACGCGCACACGGACTGGTAAGTCATCCCTGATCCCCCACTGGGTGCAGCTCCATATTCTCAGGGATCTGGGAATCATGGATAGTCTGCAGAGGGTGCACAGATGCTTTCACATCTGGATCACCAGCTCTGGCCCCAGGTTGGTGTCTGTCAAACAACTTATGTGAATGGCAGAGTGGGATTTTTCATAACTTTCTTCGTAAAAAAATCTTCTTTTGGTATTCATTGACCAACTTCTTCATAGCCTTAATATATGAACACACCCCTTCACCTGCTAAGCATAGCAACAACTATTGGCAAAAGGATCTCAGGTTCAGCTAAGCCTCAAATTTGTCTTGTTCATGCAGATCTCTTTACAAACAAAAGCCTGGAAATTTCTTTCCTATGATATTGGGTAGTACAGTGCACTTTCCAAGGTGTTCCCAATTGAAGTCTTCTGAAATGTTAGAAAAATGACTTACTGCCTTTTGTATTCTCCTTTTAAAAGTCAGAGGGTTTAGAAAGCTTTAGGCAACCTGTCTGAGAGTCTTATCTGGTGGAAAAATCCAGAGAATGTATTGAGAAGATGCTCTTGTTTTGTCTGTCAACTTGTCACAAGACAAAAGAAGGGAATAGTAGCCCAGATAAGGGAGAAGTATTGAAGACTTCAAAATGAGAGAAGTTAGGTTATTGTGTCTTGGTCAAGGGAGATTATGTTATTTTTCTGTTCATTCCACACCACTCTTCAATACAGTTGTCACCTTTGGTCTTCTTTGTTTAACTAGAAGAGTGGGCTAAGGTAAGACCTACCTTTTTAGGTGTATCTTCACAAATCAAAAGTTTAGCTCTTACCTAAAAAGAGACCATGACTGAGTACAACTAGGTCAGGCATCTTCAGCCAGCTTGAAGTAAGAGAGGGAAAACAGTGGGATTGTTCTCAAAGGCAGAACAATTTCTTAAGTGAGTGGGAAAGTCCCTGGTAAGGTTGTCACCATGAATGTTTCCCTGGCCTAGTGTCATTCATCACAGTAGCAGCCCCTCAATGCCAGCTCCATCAGTCAGCAACACCAGTCTGGCTCAACCAGACCTGATCTCTCCTGGGTGCACCACGAGTCTCCCTCCCGCGGGCTGATGCTCACTAACCTCTGTCTCTGCAAAGTGTTTTTGCAGTTCCTTGGAGATGCTGCCAGGTGGCAGTCCCTTAACACAGCATCCTCCGTCTGGGAATGAGAGTGCTTTGGATGCACAGCTCCAGCATCTGGGGCTCAGCCAGCACTGTGTAGTCCAAACACTGTAATCAGAGAGGAAAGCCCTAGCACAAAGGCCAATCTAGTTTTTCCTTGAGATTAATGGTGCTGGATGTAGTCAGTGCAGGGCAGAAGACAAGGAGGGGTTAGACCCTTCTGCAATGTTTTCATGTTTTAAAATACACACACTACTTTTGAATCCCTGCCTTTATATCTCCCAGCTGTTGTTCTGTCATGCGGGCTTTGTGGCCTGTGAGCTGAGCTTGCTGAGGAAGCAGCAGCTGGGATATACAAAAAGGAAGTATACCTTTTTTAAGCAAGGCTACCCATGCTGTCTTCACTCCTCCACTCCTGTAAGCACTCCTCACATCCTGCTCTCTTGGCTATCCCTCTGCTGTCTATAACTTAGCAGTTTCTAGGAATGATGGGACACCCCTTTCATTTATCCCAGCTCTCCGACTCAACCCACAAGTTTGCAGGTATCAAATGCTGTTTGCAAAGGCTCCCTGCCTTTACTCTCTCTAAGGCTGTGAGGACACTGAACAAAATTAGTGTATGAATTCATGATGATACCCTGATGTATGTATGACATGACAAACAAGGAAAGACTATTACTAACCCTTGCCTGCCATGGCTCTTTGTAGCATGGACAGAAATACATGCCTGGAAACTTCCCCAGCTTAAAGGCTGGTCCTTTCTGAGAGAGCATACCAATGCAACCATTCCAGTGGGCCATGAGTGCTTTCTCCTGGTTGATTTTTGTCTCCAGGAAACTCAGTGAGCCCTTGAAAGTAGCACTGAAGAGCAGTGGCTCCATGGATGTTTATTTTTGGTAAGGTACTTCTGAGCAATGCCAGACATCTTCTTGGTCTCAGCCAGGGTGTTATGTGAGTTCAGGCTGAGCAGCCTAAGGAAGCAGTGTTTGCCTGGTGAGAGTCCCACTGATGAAGCTGATTATCCAGGGATTATGACTATTCACTCTGCATCATGTACAGAAACAGTCCCAGACCTTGGAAGGTGAACAACAGCACATTGTTACTTCTGTGCTGGTGATTCTGGGTTTGGAAGGAGCATCATGTTTGTAATGTGTTTCACCTCTGCCTGCTCTGGTCTTTCTACTTGTGAAACCTTTGCATCTGGTTTTCAAGAAAGTCTTTCCTTCTCCTTTTGAAATAGCTAACTAAAAAAATCCCCAAGAAATAACTATTGACATGCTGCCCTTATTTCAAGGGTGAGGGGCTTCCACAGTGCCTCCTCCCCCAGAGCAAGTTACACAGGGTTTACAACAAGGACCAGCTTGTTCACAGGCACCAAGGGTGAGAGACAGTGGAATCTGCCATTTGATTTCTGTTCTCTAAATGAAAACATTTTCTCAGAATTGAAGACTGTAGCCAGACTTATATTTATCATCACTGTTTGTATTACAGCAAAGGGCTGCAGTTGTGGATTAGGATGAGGAGTTGCATAAGTGCTTGATGAAATGCTTTAACAACCCAAACAGGTAAGTGCATGTTGAATGCACTTTAAAGTGACAAATGACAGGCCTTCCTATTTTTGAGGACCTACTATATCTCTGATGGCACAGTATAGCACTAAATTTCCCTCAGAGGTCTGAAGGAAAGAAGGAGTATCCATGGGAATCTGTGGCGTGTCTTCCACCACAAAATCCTTGCCATCCTTGACACGCAATATGCTCTGGTTTATTCCAGAGACAGAGTACTATAAAACCAATGTGAGTCCCACAGAATAGGATCAGCTGCTTTCTGCATTAGCAGCAGTAAAATAAAGGTATTCTATTAAAAACAAGGGAACTCACCCAGCTTTCTGTTTAAGTGGCAACATTTTCACAAATTTTCCATTCTCCTGAAAGACACAGCTCTAGAAATGACAAGGAAGCACGCAGTGAATTGCCATGTGTAGGATGTGCAAGAGAGGAAAATCCTACCTATACAGCTCCCTTGTGCTCTTGGCTTTGACAGGCAGCCGGCAGAGGAATGCACAGCAGTGAATGTACCTGTGCATCAACACACCAGGGAAAAGCTTGGCTTCTCTTCAGTCATAATTGGCACATTTCTCAGCTGGGGAGCCTCCACCTGGAGAATGAGGCTCCTTCTGGTGGGCTGAGAGTATCTGTGCATTGGGAGACTTCCAGAAACGCATCCACAACTCACCTACAGCAGCTGCCAGAGAAAATGGAGCTCAGACATGAATACACATGCATGTGTTGAACACATAGAAAATGGGAGCAGGACTGTGAGGAAGGGGGACAGCAGAACTCCAGGTGGTGGCACATGGGCCAGCTCCAGCAGCCTGACCTCAGCCAGGAGGGAAGCATCCCACCTCTGGCAACCTCCTCGCCCACCATGCTATTAAGCAAAATTATGCTCTGTCTGGATTGAATTTCTCAGCAGATCAAACAGGATTTTGCACTGTGAATTATTAACCCCCATCCTCTGTGAAAGTGCTCAGCTTTCCAGCCTAATGCCTCATGTTTAAACAGCTTATGGGGGAAGTGATCAAGCACAGCTAAGGCTCCTATTAGCTACACATGCTAAAAGCATTGATTTCTGGACCAGACAGCATAACAAAGTTGTTCTTGTTGCATTTGCTGGATATCTAAGTTACATTTGTGAAACAGCTCATGTGGCTTTTCAAAGCTGTTAGTGTGTTTTGTCCATTTTTCAGGCAGTTTCCAGAGCTCAAATTTCCATGTTTGCTGCCTTGCCCAAAATACACGTGCCTTCTGTGCATCAGTTGCACATGTGAGGACTGTGAAATGCTTCACCAAAAAATAAGTCACAGAGAATACTTTAGGAGACACAAAATTGCATGTTTTTTCTCCCCTTTTTTTTGCAGCCAAATCTGCCTGAACATACTGTCTCCAAAAATTTTAAGATCAAGGAAGAGAAAAACCATGATTAACAGTGAATGAAATCCTCTTAAAACATTTGAAATGGTTCTTTGTATAACAATAACGTCATGGTTCAGGTTTAATTATGGACTGATTTGACAGGATTACTGTTTTATACTGGTCAAAGTAAATGATCAATTTCTTTTTAAAGGAATTTTTTTTTTATTTCGGAAGCATGAAAATATTGAGTCCTAAATATGTCATTCACCTATTAATATATTAATAATATAAATTAATTATATATTTGATTACTTTTATCCATTTTATTTTGTGAAATAATAACATTCTAAGACTGAATTTTAGTCACATGGGTGTTCCTAAATCTTGGGATTTTTTTCAAGGAATTCCTTTTAAAAATATTCAATGAGTGTCATGAGTTATTTAATGCTTTCAGTAGGCTGCAGGTGATATACTAAGGCTTCCATCAAGAGGAATATTTCTGAACCTAACTTATTTAAACATATTGAGAAATTTTGGAGTTTTAGCTTGAACTTAAGAATTTGCTGGTAAAATTGCAAACTTTTGCCTATATTGCCTGATAAGAAAGTCCCAAATCATCTAACATGGTGGTCACTGACAGTAGAATATTATGAATAAGTTTTTTTTACACAGCGGTGAGCTTTCAAAGTTTCACAAGTTCTGTGCAACAATGTAGCAATAATTTGAAAAAACTTACACATAAAATCCATGTTTTCACAAATCTGGTTAAAAAGCCCTTATATTTTCATCATTTAGCTTTGTCTACCCAGGACCAAGTATTTTTGTTCCTACAATTCTAGCCAAATTCCACTTTTTGAGAAGTGGAAAGCAGATAGAGGAGGCAGGTTTGTGTTAAATGAGTGTGTGTGTTTGTGAACATATGCACACCTGGGAGCAGTATGGGGAGTTTCTGTATTCCCTAGCATGCAGACATAGGGGTGAAAAGGAGGCAAGGCTGTCAAATTTTTTCAAGAAATTGCATCTATCACATCACTTTCCAATCTGTTTTAGGTATAGCACCATCATGTCTGTCTGTATTTTTGTCCTGCGTATGTAAAGTATCTTGGGATCTAGTCCCCCTAAATGAAAGGTGATACAGAAACGTAAAGGATTAGTATCATTACAAAAATAGACACAAGGAATATGGAAAACATTCCCCACCAGGTTATAACTATGCTAATGCAAGTCAAATCTGGGTCCTTAATTACTTTACCAGAGTTCCTATAAATGCATAGAATTTAACCTCAGAATGTCCTGCCTAGTCCTGTACATATAAAAAAAAAACCCTCCAACAAGCTCAACCCTGAGATACATTTCTCAAGATTTGTAAGCCAGATTTCTTCTGCCTGAAAGTCCACAGCCCTGCCCCAGGGTTGGTCCAAGTTAGGCCAGTTCTACTGCTCCTCAGATTCAAGGAGAACTGAAGTAGGCATGAAAAAAATATTGCAAAATCCTCAACAAAAATGATACTCCTTGCAAACAGCTCCAGGCCATATTATTTAGTTTTAACAACGTGGAAATTTTCCAGCAATGCACTATTTTAAAAATACACAAAATCAAATTGCTGCCTCATGTTGTACTTGATGCAGTACCCCACCTCCACCCCCTACCCTCCTACCCCCAGCTCTTTGAGGGCAGGAGGAATGTGACCACAGTACAGCCTGGCTGGGGGACCAGACCTACAGCAAAGTGTCCTTCCTATTCTGACAGCTCAGAGAAGCACAAAAAGCTGTGCCCAAAAGCAATAGCACTACACTAACTAGTGCTTCTTCTCTTGGTGGGGGGATGGCTTTGATTACCCCTGTTTGATGAGCAGGAGGTGGCACAGGAAGATGCTGGGAGGCCACTATTGTGTGGGACTCCACAATTCCTTGAATAGAATGAGTGGCCTGAATGGCTGTGTCTGCAATTGTTAAAGTGCTGGTGGTTTGCCAAGCCAGGTCTCCCTGGAAAACAGGCCTTCAGAAAGGGAGGACTCACAGAAGATTTTAAAAACCCTCTCCCTTGCTGCCCCAAATCTTCCCTTTTCATCTGCATTCAAGCCAAGAAAATCCAGCCCTGTAGGGTGGGACCTCAGATCTCATCAAGGACCTCACCAGGAGGACTTCCTTTATCCAAAATACCCCAACCCGTGCTGCCATCAGAGCCCAGCACAACCCCCTTCAGGTGGGGCTTTTCTTCCCTTGATGTGATCCCATAACTAAGAATGTTTCAGGGGCAGTTTTACAGTAACCAGAGTGGGCTGGGTTTTGTGGTTCTTCCCAGAAGGCAGCAAAAGAAGTCTGTTCCCACAACCTGACCACCTGACCGAGGACACTGAGGACACACCTGTGGCACTGCGGAGCTGGCTCTCCCTTCTGTGGCCACAGCAAGTTAGGTGGTGACAGCAAGGTTATCTTGCCCCAGGGAGGAACAGGGCTGGTCACAGCACTGCTGTGCCCCGGGGATGGAGCTGAAACTTCTATGCAGCTCCTGGCAAAGTATCAGTGTATTTAGGGTTACCTTTTGACCCACCACAAACCTGAGATTTACTCATTGGTCCTTCCCTATCAGTATGTACAATGTGAATACCTTTTCTTTCTTTCTGCACTTGCCTCTGGTCCATTTAACTTTTAGTTCAATTTAACCTTGTTTTCTGAGGTGTCAAAGCACACATCCATCGCTCTTATTCACCATTCTGACAGCCTCACCCCTTGCCCCAAGGTACTCTTGCAGAATGGGTATTAATTACCAACCAATCCATTGCACAGCTGAACACTGCATAAAGGTCTCTGGGCCAAAGTAGATGTGGACAAAAACTCCAGCACTTTGCAGACCTCAGCATTTATGGAGTGATTTTTCCTATCCCTATGCCCTGGACAGTCAGGAGTTGACCATCTCAAAATTCCCTACTATGCACGGCTGAGAATTTCTAAAGTGGGGAAAAGTGGTGGAGCGGGTGAGAACTGGCTCCTGAAAGGAAAACCTTCCTTATTTTCACCCTTGAAAAAAAAAAAAAGGGCACAAATGCATGTCTCCTCCCCCTTCCCTCCCTGCTGCCCTTATAGCACGTAGGGGCTGGGGGGGTCGGGGCATTCCAGCAGTTGCTGGCCAGTATCCTGGAAACTGCCTCCTTTTTCCCAGTCCCAGCCCCTTTTATGAAGGAGACAATGTGAACATACAGTGAGTGCCTTGTGCATCACTTGGGCCCCCAGGCCCTTTGACATGGGGATTTTATATGAATACAATGCAGCTCACCACCTCCCCACCCTCCCTGAGGTACCCCCACACCCAAACTGGGGGGCTTCAGTCTCGTCTTTTCCTGCATTATCCAGAAAGAAATTACATGCCTTATTTTCCCAAGGGCTCAAGAGAAATATGTGTATTGTGATACTAGGGAAATAATTCAGACAATTCCAGAATTTACCAATGGATGCCTTTTAGTTTGTTTACCCCATTTCTCTCCTTCTTTCTTCCACCCATTCCCTTGCCCACCTCTACCCAAGAGTCCCATGCATTTCTCTCTTCATTGTGTTTTTCTCTGGCCCCTCCACAGCATAGGAAAGGCTGCTTCCTGCTCTAGATAAGAAATGGTATCCATGCAAAGTTTGGCTTGGCTTTCTCTGCTTGTTGTGTCTTGATCCAGAGGCACAAGCTCGGTCAGAGGACTTGGAGGAATTTACCATTACAATATCCTAGTGTCCTTCTTTTGCATGCTCACAGTGAGGAGAGCCCATTTTTGGGTTGAAGGTACAAGCCAGCTCTTGAATTTGTAGCTCAAGGCCTCTGTTGAACAGTGATACAGGTGTGAGTCAGGGTTCACTCACATCACAGGGGATTTGGGCTCAGGTTTACTAGTTCATCTGAAGAATGGCTTCCCAGTTTCCAAGACAGCATTCCAATATTTGCTGTATCAGGTCCACTGAGGTCTCTCCTAGGAAGATCTGAAAATCTGCAAATTAGCCTGAAGTAGGTAATGGGAGATCATTTATTATTCTCTGCTGGTGTTAAAGGTACACTCCATATCTGTCAGAAAATTGTTTCATATGCTTCCTCCAACCATGGTAAATGAGACAGACTGCGGCTGGTTTACAGAATATCTCTGCAAAATAAACTTCTATCCTTTCCAGATTACTTCATAAGAGGAGGCATTGAGTTTCTTATGTCCCTGTAATCATGTCAGAGCTGAGGCAGAAAGCAAAAGTTATGTTTGTTTGATGCCTTTCCACCCAGAAAACACGTCCTTTTCCAGAGCACACAGCTTCTTAATCAGAAAGAAAGAGGGGTTCAAGGCAAGTTTCTTTCCTGCAAGCCAGGGCAGGCATTTGGCTGTTTATCATGGTGCTTCCTCCCTCCCAGTCCATGGGGCCACATTTAAATGGATTGCCAGCTTTATAAATCCCACCAGAAACTGCTCTTGAGCATGGCTCTGCAGTTTTCTTCAGTCAAAACATGTTTACATGCTAATTCACTGAGATCACAGCAACCGCATCAGCCCATCTGCACCCTGCCTGTCCAAATTACAGCTCTCTGCTCTGCTGAGCTGGACATCTGACATGCTTTGAAATAAAGGGGTGGCCAGCCAAGCAGCAGTCAGTGCTGCAGATTGCCTGGGAGAGGCAGTGGCTCTGTGTGGCAAGTGGCTTGCCCAGTGTCCCAAGCTGGGGACACTGAGCCCTTCTGGGACCATGAGCTGCTCCTCTTATCACTGGGAGCTGGCTATGCTGAAGGTGAGCGGGGTTCCCAGAAAATTTTTGGACTTGTCTTCTGGGCACAGCTCCTCTGCTGCACTACAAGTTGCTTAGGTAACTCTGCAGCAGTCAGGTTGTAGACAGAGGTCTGGAAGAGACTTACTCAGGTGATTTTGGGGCAGAGAGTATCCACAAATGTCTTGTACAGTCATGAGACTGCCAGAAACATCCATCTCTCTTTCTCATGCCTCCCTACCACAGCAGCATGGTCTTCTTTTCCCGTCTCATGCCCCCTGTAAGAATCACAAGCCACTTCAGACATTGTGCAAAACTGACAAGAGTATCTCTCTTGCAAGAGATATGGGGCTTCCAGAGCATCAGCAATGATTCCAGCTTGCTTAAAATGTAAGGGCCTCCAGGTGGATGCTAAGGCCACTTTTCATTTCAGTGTGATAGTCTCTACTGCCCAGGGGTTCCAAAACCCCAGGGGAGAATTGAAAACATCACTCCATCCATTTCAGAGATATTTCAGTAAGAAACCCTGGGCTGTGTCAAAATGATGGGTGGACCAAAATCTTTGGCTGTAAATTGCTTGGCACCTGTAGTCATCACAGACACTCAGAGCAGGTTAAGCTTCCTGGAGGTCTGTCTTGGAAAGAAAGTGATATATTGTACTGTTAAGGAAAGTTCTAGGGACGTTGGATGAGACAACCTGCATGGGAAGAGGGATAGGATGGAGAGGTCACACAGTGCCTAAACTGAGGCCCCTTGTACTACTTCAACAACTCCTAATGCTGGATGCATACTCTGTGTGATCATCCATAAGCCCAGCCAGTACTGCAGAGAGGAGAAAGACGATTTTGTAGCCTTTTGTGAAGGCTAATTTCCTGGACCAAGCAGTGGAAGCCTCTTTGCTGCATCTGAACCAGGCTGAGGACTGTGGTCAGTCACGCTTCATTACAAGCTGAAGCAAAGCATCACCAAGAAGTTTGCAACAAGCTGGTCAACAAGAGGAGAGGCCATAGAGGGTGGAATTGTGTTTCATGAATGTGGGTAAGGAATATATGTTATGAGCATGCTGGGAATAAAAACAAACTTGTACCAGGGAATAGAGCACCTCAAATTTCAGAGCAGTTCCTGTGAGCCCTCTGAAAGCTTATTGCCGTTTTTAAGAAGTCACTGGTTCCAGCAATGTCTCAAATGTTTAGGAGTGAGGAATGTTGCCAGACCCTCTTGATCCATGCCTTCAGAAATTTAATGGAATTATTAAGTATGTTTAGAGTTCCTGTTTATTGTTAGAGGCATGATGTCTTAACTTGTCTGCTGAGTTGTTTTCAACATGCAATGCTCATAAATTCAAAAAAAGAAGGAAAAATGGCCAGAGACCTGCTTGTTATATCAAACAGGGGTTGTTCAAGTCACCTGGTTTTGTTACACCTGGCTGCTATATTGTCCCTCACTTATGCAGAAGTCTTATTTGCACCACGCTAATGGATGGGCTGTCTGGGAAAGGAAGTGTAATGCAGCTTTCAGACGTCCTTGTTAGAATTAAGCAGAAAGCTTTTGACATTTTAATGCATTTTTTTCTATTACAATGAAAAATTTTAATTTCATTTTGAGCCAGAATGACAAAACAACTTTTTTATTTACGTGTCACATTTCTGGGGGAGGGGAGCATTCAGCTATAAACTGGTGTGTTTCAGCCATGGGGAAAATTGCCTTCCTACTCTCTTTCCTTTTTTTATTGTAACAAATAGACACATAGTAAAAATGTGAGTCAGCTTTTTTTTTTTCTTATACTATATAATAGGGAGCAAAGTTGGCTTTCCCTAATTTTCCTTTACTTCTTTAATCTGTCCTGTCTTTGCCAATTTGAAACAGAACCCAGAGTTACTGTGTCTCTGAAAATAGCTCTTGCAGGACTAAACTGTTTTCAATGCTTTCCAAATAGAAGAGCCCTTTGGAGCCTACATGGCCTTCTTAGAGTTTATGGGAGAGAGGACTGACAAAATAAATTCATATTTTCTTCTATCAAGCTTGTTTGGTGAGAGGAAGAATTGGGGAGAAATATTCACAGGGAAATTTAGTGTAGCAATTTCTCCACTGACCAATCAATATAAAGGATGTCATACAAAAATTATGAATACAAAAAGCTAAAACTGCCTGTCCTTTTCCTCTGTTTTCTTCTCCAGCACTACTGTCAGCCTTCCCCTCACATGAACAACTTCTCAAAGTGATTTGTTGTCTGCAAAGTGTGGGGAGATAGGAAGAGAGGTGGTGGAAGGTGTATGTTCTCATAGCAGTGTTCAAACCCAAAGCAAACAGTTTCTCAGTTCAGGAGAAGAGATCCTTCATCAGTGACAGTGTAGATATGCAGATACAGTTTCCCTAAATCAACAGCAAAGAGAAACAGAAGTGGAAAGCATCTCTGGAGTGAGAGAGCATGAGAACAGGCTTCACAAGTACTTCAGTTGTGATGATAAAGCTCCTTGCTCAACATCAGAAGTTCCTCATGCTGTGCCATATGTTGCTCTCCTTTTACAGAATAAAGATTGATATTAAATGAGCTATAGCAAGGAATCACTGATTAGAGTTGTTCCCTGGAAAAGATTAGGAGAACATTTGGTTTTTAGTTTGAAAATTAAATGAAAAAGTAACAAGCCTTGAAGGAACTTTCCAATGTGGTTTTCATCTGGCTTGGCAGGTTTCTTCTGGAGAGCAGAAAGCCAAAAGAAGATAGGAATTAGAAAAACATGCTACGACCCGGATAGAAATTCTTCAGCAAAAACGGAAATGCAGAAGCAAAACAGTATGTAATGAAAGACAAAAATCTTATTTAACCATGTTTGTCTCTCTTGTTTCTTTTGCAGGGCCAAATATTTCCAGGGGAAGAAGGTAAATGGAGAATTCGAAATCCGAGTGGAACAGGTCAGTGACAAGTGAATTTCTCTCTAAGGAATGTATGTGGACATGGCTAGGGAGAAGTAATCTGTCCCAGAAACAGTAATGAGGTTCATAGCCTGTTTTTTCATGTGATCCACTGGGCACTGGACACATTCTGTTTCCCTGCTTAGCCCTGGCACCAGACATTCATTTCAGATGAAGTCTCTTCATGTTGGGGTCTGTCACCTGCTCTGTGTGTTGGTGCAGTGTCTGTCAAAAGAAAGTCCCTTATTGACTGAGACCATAATGCAATTTCACTGGTGAGGCCCATGGCCAGGCCCCTGCAGCTTTCATTTAATGCCCTCATAGTGACTGCAGCATTGCCCAAGGGAATGAAGCCCCCAGTGGGCAGGAGGGTCGAGGAATGGAAAACAAGGATCCTGGCTATTTCCACTTTTCCCCTCCCTGCCGCACAGATTAGGCAGCCCAGCCTCCATTTGTGGGCAGGGCACTGGTCTTGACTCCTCCAGACCTCAGAAGGAGAAGGGATGATAACATTTCCCATCTGGATCACTATTTCTCCAGGGAAACACAGAAGCTGCATTGTCAGTGGCAGTCCTTGAATCTGACCCCAGGCCCCTCTTTCCTATTGTTAAGGTCAAGAGAGAGACACTGCATCCTTCAGACTCTGGATTTTTGGTCCCTTCTTATTTTGTCCATCCATCTTTGCTCAGTATTTCTTGGTATTTTATTTTCATTCATTGCTCCTACCCTATTTATCTGGAGCCTTCCTAACTTCTTTACCTCTTTCTCAAGCAGTCCAGGGGACTAAACTCTTGTGGGAACAGGTTCCCTAAAGCTGAATGCTGACCCTCTCTACCTGCAAAATGAATATTCTCCCACAGTTTTCTTATGAATGAGAAAAAAAGGGGAGAATAACTGTGTTCATCAACATGGTCCACATGTTCTCTGTGAGTTCCCAGCTTACCAGTCTTCACTCCTATAACTCTCCTCTGAAAGGCATGCAGACTGTGCCATGGTGCACAAGCCTTAACCTGGCTGTTCTGTTCTGAATAAACTCTCCATCAGAGAGTTTGGCTCTTAGGCACTTCTTGAACCATTTGGACTGCTCAGTAAGTTCATTCAGTTTTTCATTTTTCCATTTCATCCTGTTTCAGATAACCACACATTATTAACTCAGCCGGAAATACAGTTTGCCTTAGGGATTTTTTTAAATTTTATAGGAGAAAAACCACTTCTGATCTGAAAAGCTAAATAACAAAGTTGTTTGTAAGGCAGAAAGCAATGAAAGGAAATATCCAAGTGTTAAATACTCTTGAAAAACCACATTGGGAAAAAAACACTACCTTACTTTTATTGACCATGTTAGCTCTTTTGCCATTCTTCCAGGATGTTCAGTAGTTGTTTTGAACTTTTTCTCCTCCTCTTTCATATCCATCTCTGTTGCATCTTATTCTTTCTAAGCAAGCCATTTTAGCAGTCTGTGGGGGAAGCAGAATAGGATAGTAGGTGATATTTTTTGAAAGTCTCAACATCACTTATTTGTAATGGAGCAAGAGTGCTGAAAGCAGCAGCATCTCTTCCTCTCTCAGCAGTGGGAAGTCAGTTATCTAATCTGGTTGTACACCCCTACTAGCCCTCCAGGCTGCCTCCCCCCTCCTCTGAGGAATGCAGGACCTATGTGATCATGCTGCCCTGCTCTATCTGTCCCCCACACCCAGCTCTGTGGAATGCATTGCTTCACTTCAGTTGAATTTGAGAAACAGGCAGATGCTTCAAGATACTAAGTTTCTGCAAGAGGTGAATCCAGTTCATTTTAGACACTGGGTAATACACAGGGAAGAGACTGTTAAATACCACACTGCTGCTCAGGAAGCTGCTTCGGCAAGCCTTAGCTTGCATGAAAATAGGTCTTATGGACTCTCAAATAAGGTTTTCTGGTTCTTTAGTACTGAGTGAATTGCATGACCTTGATAGCAACCCCAGGCCCTAGTTCTTCACGTCCAGTATCCCCAGGAAGAGGCAGGGGTTACTGTGGGCATCACCTGGTGCCAGTGTATGAGGAGAGATCTAGCAGGGACACTGTGGTGTACACCACTCTCCTGTCATTCATTAAAATGGACATAAAGCCTGACTTTGTTTTCCACCTTTATTTCTTCTCTTGTGATCATCAGTATAACACTGAAACCATATTTATAATGTGCTTTAAAGGCTGAAGGATTTATTATTGTCCACTATTTAGTGGACAGTGTCGTTGCCTTGTTCCTGCTAGCTTCAGGAAGAGAGGTGAAAGGCTTTGGTGGTGTAAAGCCAGTCCAAGTGCTCTCCTGAGTCATGGCCCCTTTTTCTTTGGAGGCAGTTTGGATTACATTTTGCTTATTTGGGTATTTTTCCACTTCTGTAGCAATGATAGTCATTCATGAGACTGATTGAAACACTGATCCAAAAGTGAAAATCTATTTGACCTCTTCTGATTAAAACCCTGATGGTTTAAGTTTTGCTCAGTGTGGGTAAAGCTCTAAGCTTTAAGAGAGCAGCTGAGTCTAAAAATACTATCTCTATTTTATGCTAAAAATAAGCTGCTTAGATTTTGATCCATATTTTTGCTTTTATTTGCCTAGTGATTTCTAGCTTTCAGAACTGCAGTGTATGCATCTCCAGTTCTTTCCTCTAGAAGTAGAAATACTAAAAAAGTTATTTTAGAAATGAAAAACATAAGTTTGAATAAATGGCTCTAAGGCTATGTTGAACTTAAAGAAGAATCTTTAAGTGCCACGGGAGTGGACCACATTGCTTTTAGTCTCTCGCAAAAACAATTTTGCTTACATCTCCTCAGTTCTTCATTGGTCAGAGGACAGGAGGCATTAGGAGCCATGGTACACTGAGAAGGAGGAGTTATACTGTAGGCTTTATGCCCTGTCAGATGTTTTCCTTCATTAGAGAGAAACTAATTCAGCCCATTATTCACCACCCTCTTTGTGCTGTCCCAGAGGAAACTAAACCGTTTGTGCTCTAAGGATTTCTGGGGTTTTCCATTTGGATCATAATACAACTTGTGTAGGGTCTCCTTGGGCATTCAACATGTCCCCTGCCCAAGGGGAATGTCTTGTGGCCACATATCCCAGCACAGCCACAGGCAAGCAGAGGAGGGCAAGAGTGATGGGGCTGAGGCCTGGACAGGCACAGACAGACCATGACCCAAGGGTGTGTTTTGGTTTGAAAAGACAGGTGTCCTGGTTACCTCTTGCATTGCAACCCAAGATGGGGTGGGAGGCAGATGAGGGGGACACTTGACACCTGTCTGGAGGACTGATGTCTACAAAGCAGGAGATGTGCAGAGCAGGGTCACTGGGATGGCCATGGAGATCTGGCTTATGAGACTGAAAGAGTTGAGTTTGTTTCTCC
>VZUA01085137.1:3040-13966 GCA_013401035.1 Horornis vulcanius
AAAAAAAAAAAAAAAAAAAATTTAAACAATCGAGGGGTTCGCCTGGAGTGCTCCATGCTGAAGGCACTAGGAACTCCTCAGGTTCCAAGCACCAGCCCCTGAGGTAAGGTCTCTTCCCTGCCTTTACAACACCAACTACAGCCTAGCATCGTTGAAGAACAAATAAGGTTTTATTCTGGAATAAATGTCGCTGAGTTATTTTAAATCAATTGTAGCTGCAACTTTGATGGGCATCACGGCAGGCTCTGCGGCTGGTCCCTAGCTCCAGAAAGGAGCCTGGACTGTCTTTAGTCAATTTCCTCATGCAGAAAAATGCCTATAGCTGTTATCCAGCCCATGTGCCTGCAAAGAAAGGCTATGGGAGAACATGACCCTTATTTTCAAATAAGTAAGTGACCAACAAATGTGGAAAAAAAAAATTGATATCCTTGATAGATACTAAAAATCTTCTCTTGCTGCTTAAAAATGAACATTCTGCTAGCTCTAATGTGTTTGCTTTTTTTTACCAATATACTTCTATGAGTATTTGACTGCTTTCCATCATAGACACAGCCCTCTCCCAGCATTCTGCCATGAAACAGTTGCAAGCCTCAGAAGTTAAAATGTAATTGACATAGCTAAATATTTTTTTCCTAAATGCAGCAGTTTTGTCAAGTCTTGAAATTAAGTCCAGTGACAACCTGCATGACCCACAATTGCTCTAGAATACAGATCAGCACCCTCTCCAACAGCAGTGTCATGAAAAATCCAGACACTCGACTTGTATTTGTTCCATTACTTCAAATGTAAATATTAGTGTGTTTTCAAGGTGGAAATACCATCAAAAAATTTCAAATGATAGAGCTGGGAAATTACTGAAACTACATTGGAAATGTAAACAAAGATGATTCCAATTTTAGTGTTTAAGGATTAATGGGGTTTGTACTGTAGACAGGAAAAACAAAGTTCACCAAAATTGTGTCTTCCATGGGCTTGGTTCCTGTGATTGCTGTGGAATGATGCCTGATGCCTGGAGTGAAATCAGAGGGAAGCTACAACTTCTGTAACATGCAGGCTATAAAAATTAACTGGAGAAATCTAATTGTTTGTTTGTGTTGCTACTTTTGTTAATTTTAGAGCAGTAGACAGTAATGGAATTGTTTCCTCAGTGTGGGGTTTTTCTGTGTTTTTTGTTTGTTTGTTTGTTTGTTTTTTTGGGGGGGCGTGGTTAGGTCTTAGATTTGTTTCCCCTTTCAATAGTGTCTGAAGTTGAAACCACACCATTCAAGTGCAGAATATATATTTCAAGACCAAAGTGCAAAACAGTTTTTCAAGTGGTTTAGGAGTAGAAGGTATGGAGTGAAGATCAGGTTAATCCCACTGCAATGCAATCCAGTCATTTGATGAAATCGTCAAAGTTGAAGGTAGTGCTTTAAAATGGAGCATGGTTTAGCATCAGGCTTAGCTTCAAAGAGACTGAGGCAACCTAACACTCCTCATTGAAGAATGAAGTGTTTAGAGACTGTCATCATTGTCATGAACCCACCAGCACATGTTATAGCTTTAAGAAATCAGTTTCTTTCTGACTATCCAAGCACAAGGTCAGATTTTTACGGCAATGGCAGGAATGGTTGCACATATTTTGTATATATTTAATGTCATGTATTTCTATTTCCTGGGGAAGGTGACAGTATATTTTTCATTTGATGCCCCAGCAGTATAGGCAAAATGAGGGTATATATTTTCTTCTGTTTACTTTGTAGGAGTTCCTTTGCTGGAGAAGTTCCTTCTCAAATCACTGGAATGAGTAGATCACAGTGAGGAATGGCTTGCTGAGGCAGGCACTGTTATTAAACTATTTAAGCCTTTCAGCTCCTCTTCCAATGAGGATGATTCACTTTTGCTGCTTTACCAGGACCGCCTCAAACAGGGGTTAAATTGCTTCTCTGTTACTTTAGGTCCAGCCGTGCTGTCAGTTTGTTGCCTTATGTTCCACCAAAGCGTCCTGATGCTCTCTCTGATTGTTGCTGCTGCAGAAACAGTGGGCTTTTGGCTGGGATGGACATCTCATATCCTTTGTGAGAGAACCTGGAGGAAGGAGAGAGGATGGTTTTCTCCAGAGCCCTCTTCTCAAAGGCAAAACATGGATGTGAGTCAATCTGAGTTGGGAGTCATGGACTCAGACCCTGCTTCAGCTCTCAAAAGTTGTTCACATGCATTGAAACAGTGCAATCAACTGGCTATTAATAACGATTAAGAAACAGCCTGAGGTCCCTGGTAAATCCTTTAGATTTCAGCATTTGTAGGGCTCCAGGATATTTAGACACAGAATTATCACTGAAATGAACATAAACTCTGCATTCCTGCACTTATATATCCTTGAGCTGAAGATGTGAGATATCTGGCTTAATCTCCCCAAGCCTCCACTGAACCATGGATACACAGGCTACTGTAGCACACGGGAACTTCACAGGGGAATTATGAGAACAAACTTGCCAATACTTTTAAAGAGACATAAAGAGGTAACAAATCTGCTCAGGATTATCATTACTGTTTATCACCACGACACTAACTGGCTGGGAAAGCAGGAGATAATGTTCAGAAAAATTTGAGGAATATTGTCTTGTTTGAAAATATCTCTGCTACTAATGTGATGACTGTCTAGTGGAGTTGTGGTTGCTGCGAATTCACACACTGGTTTTATGGAGAGATAAAAGAGTGGAGTTTATATGGAATAAACCCCCTTTTGAATAAAACAATCTGCATAAATGCTTTAAGAAAGCCTATAATTATGATAAAAATGTTGCTCAGAGTTAAAATTATGAAGCAATCAAAATTTATAAACAGTCTCTCATCGACTTTTAATCATACTTTCTCATATACAAACTGTAGAAAACATATAGTAGCAATATATAACAATACATATTTATTTTTGATAATTTAGGGTGCCATGCCATTCTCTTTAATCAGACAAAGCTTGTCTTGTCAAGCTCTACTGTACTATCCTTAAGTGTCAAAAACCACATAAAGTTCTCTAGTTTCATATACACTTACCTGAGGTTTTATCCTGCTGGCAGTTAAACATCTCTGGAGAGGTGTTGTGCCCTATTTGGGCTAGAACCAAAACTTTCTTTGATCATATTCCCACCAAGAACCTCTGGATCAAGGCTTCTACGCTCACTGACTGCTCTGAAGATGCTTTCTTAGTGTAACACAGGATTCTACTCACATTTTCCCTGAAACTCCCTTGTAGATATTGTTCTCCATTTGTCATTCATTAAGGAGAATGCTCAAATTATATGCATCATGTAGGACTTGGATGGCAAGAGATATTCAAAAGAAGGAATATTTGTAATGGGAACCTTGCCAACTTGAATGGTAGCCTACCATGTCTATAAGCTCCATTGTTTCCTTTGAGCTGAAGTAGCTGAACACATTCAGGATGCATCCTGATCCTGTCTCCCTTGGCAAGTTGCAAAATTCACTAGTATTAATGTGTTATGAAAAATATTATCACAAATGTAGTCAGGTCATTATAATGAAATATTTGCCTTAAATATATGTATTTTTAATACAGTATTACTAGAGTCTTTTCTGGAACAGAATAGCATGCAGAGTATTCCATATGAATGCCGTATGAAAATGAGATTTATTGAATTGACTGGCACAGCTCTTATTGATAGGTTAACTGTTTGAGTCCCCTTAATTACCAGAGTGAACAGCCTTTTCTGCTAGAACATTGATTCAAGTGCTGCTTTCAGCTAGACATAATAATAAGAAACAACTGCCCTGAGTTTCACAAGGTTTACACCTTCCAAATGGAGTGTGAAATCATGTCCATAAATACATGCTTTTAATGTTTTCAAGGGGTGACACCCTTCCAGGACTTGCTATTGATTCCATTTGTCTTCAGGTCCTTGTAAGTTCACTCCCCTTTTGCTGACCAACAGCCTGAAACAGAAGTTGCCAAGTGGACTAGTGGTGAGGAGAAGGACTGAAGAAGTCTCCTTCCTCAGTTTGTGGGACAAGACTCTAAGGGGTGTTCATCCTATTAGTCTGCAGAGCGATATGAGTACTTTGTGGTTCTTTCAAAGAAATCGTGCTGTATTTTATATGAGAAAAGCTGGCAGCCCATGGCTTGGACAGGAGCCCTCTTTGCTGGGTTAGGAACTGGCTGCATGGCTGGGCCCAGAGAGGGGTGGTGAATGGTGCTGCAGCCAGCTGGGGGCCAGGCACCAGTGGTGTCCCTCAGGGTCTGTGCTGGGGCCAGCTCTGTTCAGTATTTTTGTTGATGACATGGATGAGGGGACTGAGTCTTTCATTAGTAAATTTGCAGATGACACTAAGCTGGGAGCATGCGTAGATCTGTTGGAAGGTAGGATGGCTCTGCAGATTGACCTGGAACAGTTGGATGGATGGGCAGAGTCCCATAAGATGAAGTTTAACAAGTCCAAGTTCTGAGTCCTGAACTTTAACCACAATAACCACCTGCAACATTACAGGCTGGGGACAGAGTGGCTGGACAGTGCCCGGGCAGAAAGGGACCTGGGGGTGCTGGTGACAGCAGCTGAACATGAGCCAGCAGTGTGCCCTGGTGGCCAAGAAGGCCAAGGGCATCTTGGGCTGGATGAGGAACAGTGTGGCCAGCAGGAGCAGGGAGGTCATTCTTCCCCTGTACTCAGCACTGGTGAGGCCACACCTGGAGTGCTGTGTCCAGCTCTGGCCCCTCAGTTCAGGAAGGACCTTGAGATGCTTGAGCGCGTCCAGAGGAGGCAACGGGGCTGGAGAGGGGCTGGGAGCACAAACCCTGTGAGGAACGGCTGAGGGAGCTGGGGGTGTTTAGCCTGGAGAAAAGGAGACTCAGAGGGGACCTTATCCCTCTCTACAACTGCCTGAAGGGTGGCTGTGGTCAGGTGGGGGTTGGTCTCTTTCTCCAGGCAGCAACTGACAGAATGAGAAGACACAGTCTTAAGCTGCGCCAAGGGAAATACAGGTTGGATATTAGGAAAAAGATTTTTGCAGAAAGAGTGATAAAGCGCCGGAAGGGTCTGCCCAGGGAGGTGGTGGAGTCACCATCCCTGGATGTGTTTTAAAAAAGACTGGATGTGGCAGTTGGCACCATGGTCTGATTGAGGTTTTAGGGCTGGGTTAGAATTGTGGATCTTGAAGATCTCTTCCAAACTAGTGATTCTGTGATTTTGCAATTCTGCATGCTTGAAGGGGAAACGTTTTTTGGCTTGGGAAAGTGAAACCTCAGCTTGATCCTGAGCTAGATGATTTAGATGGAAGTTTTTGGCGGACAAAGAAACTTTGTGCATGCAGCTGAGACACATTCTCTGATAGAGTTTGACTATCAAGCAATGGCATTCTTGGATGTGCTTGCCATGCTCCTGCCCATGCCCCAAATTCAAGCACAGTGCAACTTCCTTATTTCAGCCAAAACCCCCCCATTGTTGCTTTGGGACTTCGTGATTTTGGGAGAGATAGGCAGATTTTGGGTTTTTTTCTTCTTTTTAGAGCCCAGTTTTCTGACACTTGGCCCTATTAGGGGTTTACCTACAGAAGGATGGGTAGAAGCTATTTTCTTTGATTAATATGACACTTCATTAAAAAGACTTCTTTACTATGATATCTCTACATTTAGCAGTCTATAATCACTAAATATAAACATCAACTCTCACTTTGTGTCTATATGTGGGCCTAAAAATGTGGTTCTGTTTCCAGCTGAGACAGATGAATGTCACGAGTGCTCTGTGTAGGATGCAGGGCAAAAATACTACAACAAAACTAAACAAACCTAAAGCATGAAACCAAACATTTTGTACACTTACATTAAAATTATATTGAAAATTGGGAGCATGAACTACAAAACTAGGCTTCTTTCTGTTTTACAAACTGCAACGTCTATTAAGAAAAGCTAAAGCATAATTGCAAATTGGAATTTCCTGCCTATTCTTACATCAACATTTGTGTTTTTATCTTATCATCTCCCACATGTAAATGGAGCAGCTTCCTAACCCTCTTGTTATATATCACATTCAATGTAACAGTTTAGCAAATTCTCCAATTGTGTTGGTGTTTGCTTTCACAGACATGGAAAGCAATTTGATATGTCCTTTTAATGAGTCATTCTCACGCAAGGAGAAAAACAGTGGTTGGGGAAGTTCCTAAAGTAGGTTGCTCATTGATTTTAAGATTCTCTTTTGAATCTATGTTGCTTAAAACCCAGACTGTTTTGTCAGAGTAGTTATTTAAACCATCTTTTCTTAACTCATAAGTTTGAAGAACTCCAGCTTCCTTTTACTCCTTTGCAGGAGCAGCAATTTTGTCACTGAATTGACTTTGCCACAAAACAGTGAAATTCAAGGTCTAGTGTAAAAAGTTTTTAACACCTGGGTTGCTAATGGTAATTGCCAAAATGTTAGAAGGATGCAAAACCATCTGTTTATGATAGTTCAAGGAAAGAGCACATGGAAATTTGGTAGGGCAGAAGTTCTCTTCATCTGTAGGGACGCTGGCTCTAAGCTATAACAGTGACAATATAGATATAATTTTTCAAGCTGTGCTCCTGTGCTGATCATTTCAGTGGTGTTTCTAATGAACACACAAACCTACTTATCTTGCATGAATTCTGAGTTGGACAAAGGGTGACTTGAGAAGAAAACTAATTGGAATGGATAGTTTCTTAAGAGGAACAAGGAATTTGGGACCCAACAAAACAACTGTGAGAAGAACAGATGAGCCAGACTTCCTACACTGGTCACTGAAGCAACCACAGTGGTCATTATAACCCTACCTATGGTCACACGTGCTCTTGCACTAGGGTTCCTTTGGGGTTTCGCTTAACTGACAAGATAGAGAGATGGCACATACTGAACTATCAAGCACTAGTAAAGGAGGGTCTGAACTTTTGGCTACAGTGGGCCACATGAGCTGTGTCACACTGAAGAATGTGCTTTCCTACCCCTTTGCTTTGGCAAGACAGCTCAGACATGGCCTAGCTCCATGATAGGGGTAGACTGAGGTACACACCATCCATCTCCACATTCAGCTTTTCTTTCAGATGCTCCAGCAAAGAGCTGTGGCATGTATGGCAGTGAATCCCCTTGTCTAAAGCATTGAGGTTTATGGCTTTTGGGCATCCTTCAACATCCTACAACAAAGAATACAGCTCCTGTCACATAAGGAGGTGGGAGAATATGCAACAAAAAAGCATAACGGAAGGTGGTCCCTTGTCGCTATAGGACACGAAGTGAGCGACACGCACACAGTCAAGTTGTCAGGGCAAAAGGAGGGCATTCATTTCTTGACTTTGATTTATATAGATTTTGGACAATGATCAGGGATTGAAGGATGAAGGTTGCTACCTCTTCAACCACACTGGTCAAACTAGAAGTTCATCAAATTTCTCCTCCCCAAGAGAGGAATGTCAACAAGAAGAGATGGTTACAATAATAATACATTGTTTATGTGAAAATCCGTGAGAAACTCCATTACAAAAATGTAAATATAAGAAGGCTGAAAAGAACAGAGTGACAGTCCCTGTAGCATGTTGCATTCCTACATGTGTGTGACATTTAGCAGGGGCTGCAGGCAGCGTGTATGTGCAAGGGATGAACTTTTGGTCATGTTGTCAGGGCAGCAGGGGTTTGCATTGGGGCACCGGGGAAAGAGTTAGAGAACACAGACTGCCAGAACAACTCATCCAGATTACAGCTCTCATGCTGGGGCAAGCTAGTGGGTCACAGGGAACAGGCTGCAGGATTGAATGAATGTTTTTCTGGATCTTTCTTGCTGGACATCGGTGAAACTTGTGACTAGAACTCAGTCTTGCAAAAGTAAATTTTCTGGAATAAGGGACCATTAGAAAGCAAATTCTCTAGGATTCATGTGAGCCCATTTAAAGGCAAAATCATAGCTCATTGTTCTTCTTTTAAACTAAAGGAAAATCTAAAAGCAAGAATTGACCATAATTTAATTGAACTGTAGGTAAAATTGGTAGCTGAAGCTACTGGTGAGCACAATTTATAGTGTAAATTGTGTTCAACATATTTTCCAAACTACACAAATAAAATGACAACTATTTATTAGAAATCCTACTTCAGTCCAAAAGTTTAAAGTTTCTTTTTGGGCACAATGATATTGGCTGTACTTAGAGTCTGTATATTAGAATGATTCAGGTCATTGTGAAATTGTGAAAGTCTTGCCAAAGAGCGAAACCACTGCATACAAGCTGAACTACCTAACCCAGCCATGAATTGTCTAAACAAAATAATTTGATACTGGCTGTTTTCCACATTTTAATTAGCAACTGCAGACGGCTGTTGCATAATCCTGTTTAATGTCTGTGCTTGATACCTCCCAAATAGCTCAGTGATTGAATTCATACCTTAGTGCTGTAACGCTAGTAATAAATGCATTAGCTGAAAGAAAACCGCTAACACTAAGATTCACTTTCTGACACAAATCTAATGCAAGCATGTCTCCTTCACTGGCTTAACAGAGAAAAAGCTCTTTTAATTTATAGTCTGTTGGTTGCAAAGATGCCCCAAGATATTTTGTATAAATGCATATTGATGTCTTCTGCAAATTTTCCCTCCCCAGCAGAGTTTCTTTACAACAGAGATCACAGAGCTCCCATTAGATAATCACCACCCTCAATGACATGCAGCCTAATCATGCAATTGATCACAGTAAATCAAAGATTCAGGATTTCTCTGAACAGCTGTCTGCAGCTAACCCTTTCTGTGCAATGAGCTGCCTTGGCCAGGTTTCCCCTGGAGGCAGATTTATGGAAGGGGAGGGGAAGGGAGGACAAGTATGGAGTTTGCAGCCCACCTGTCTGAGTGCTGGGCACCAAGGTGCAGCGAGGGCTGTGCTACTGCTCCTGGTCCCCATTGCTCCCTATTACAAAGCCACCAGCTCTCCAGCCCTGCTAATTATGGTGGCTAACAAGCTACTCACATACCTGTGCGCAACACAAATTGCATTAATTAAATTATCATAATTTAAGATTTTTGGAATCACAAACAACCATAGTTCTACCCTGCCTACCTACTGGTAACCTTTTTTTTCCTGTGGTTTTTTTTTTCTTTCCCTTCCACACAACCCTGCTGTTTTAATTGAGGTTATGAGAAACAAGAGACAGCATTGGCATCTCTGTGCTGCTTTCTTATTTGAGTCCTAATGTTCAATGAGTATCTTGTTTAGTGTTCATATAAAAGGACAGAGCTTTAAATGTTGCTTTGCCACATTAGGATATATATTTTAAGATGCTTAACTCTTTCTTCACATGAGAAAAACAACTTCTCAGTTGCTCAACAGGGGCATGAGCATTGGTAGAAAACTTACATTGCATTTACTTAGACAAATAAAAATTTACATAAAAATAACCTTTAAATATTTCAAAATGTAGAAATGAACGTGATAAAAAATTCTAAGTGATTAAAAAAGATTTTAATGATTTTATTATCTCAGCTCAGTTTGTGTCTTTAAGAAAAGCAAACCCAAAACTACCATAAAGAAGACTAATTATGTTATGTTTTATCTTATCTCTCCCAGAATGTATTTTATTACAAACATCTAGAACATCTGTTGTGCAGTTTTCTGAGCAATTTAATAACTATTTTAAATTTTTTAAAGGGATGATAGATATTGCTGTTTATTGAAATATTTATTGGATGATAGAATGTACAGATCTCAGTGACATGGTACGTATGATTTTAAAAGAAATGGCTTGCAGTGGGTTTGTCTTAAAACCAAAGGGTTTCTTTCTGTGCCCAGCATAAAGTTATAAAAAGCCACACTGGCATTGTTCAGGGGCAGCAAGGGACAATATTCTATCTCTTGTCAGTGGTGGAAGAACAGATATATAATTTCATGCTTGATTTTTATAAGGAAGTCTGTTTTATGAATGTACTATGGCTTAGTAAGAAAAGCATCAACATAAATTTGTATCAACATTAACATTGTTTGCTGAGCCAAGACCACAAACTCATCAAAGCTTTTATGCTGTTAATCTGTAAGTTAAGGAAAGTCCACTTCTTTCTGAAGGTCAGCAATGAAAACTGATACACAGGTGATCAATTAACTGAACTTCTGACAAGACCAAGAGGTATTCTTCATGTCCCCAAGACATTACCTCTGCATTAAATACCACCCCTGGCTGTACATTNCGTGGACAGAAACTGAGATGGACATCTCAGAAGAAAAGATATTTCCCAAATCCTAAAATGGCTTTTACGGTCCTGATTTAGCAGGTTTTTTTTTTCCTCAGAACTCCTGCTGGGTGGAAAAGAGAGTTCAATGGGAGAAAACAATGGCATGAAGGGATGATGTGGAGTATACTAGAATACATCTAGAATTACGTTAATGTTCTCTTGAGGAGAAGGTGAAACCCAGTACTAGAGATAGTGCAATATACTACTGGTCCACAAGAATATTTTAAGATTTTTTTGTCTGTTTTGTTTTTATGCACTTCTCTTTGGGTGCTTTATTTCAGGCAAACTTAATGAAGAAATTTATAAAGATTCCCCTCATTCCATCTATGCCCAACAAATACCAGAAAAAAATACAAAAGCATGCAAGGATACTAGATTAATTACAGGGAACACTGTGCTTGTTCATGATTTCGTGGTATTTATTTAAAGACACCAAAATAAGTGAGAAGAATATTTCCATTTTATTTATCTAAAGGCTCATGATAACTAAAAGTTTGTGATTCCTTTAAGCAGCCAGACGTGGTTGATATCCAGTACTGAGAAAGGAATCTTATTCAAACCTTAACCTCCATTTCTACTTCTTGAATTTCTCTCTACACTCCCAAAGACAGTTTGTGTGCAAATCTCTGATCCTCAAAGTGAAACCAGGTATTTCCTAAAGACATGGGAGTACATGGAGAATCTTAAGGAATTGAGAGACCCTCAAACTCCATGCCTTTTTTCTTAT
>VZUA01085148.1:4975-19127 GCA_013401035.1 Horornis vulcanius
GTCTCCATCAAGCAAACAATATGATCATAAGTTACATAACACAAATTTCCAAGGAGAGTACTCATATACCTAAATTTACACCTATGTTTAAACATTTTCCCAGAGTGGGAAAAACTTCATAAAAGGATTTGGGAAGACTTGTCCTTTCATGTGTGACATTAAGAAAGGATTATTGTGCAAACAGCTAGTAGTATTTTTTTTAATATCCTGCTTTGTGATGATTACAAGAGATGTTTAGCTCATGTCTGAAGTAGGATTATTGCAGGTTTGAGTTGCTACTGCAGCATTTAAGATTTGACAGGCTCTGTAGGTGAACTCTCTTAGGGGATACCTCCTTATAAATGTAACTGCTGCTTGCTGTTGCAGTAAATACTTTTATCTTGTTTTATTTTGCATGAAAAATTATCAAATTGGTGCATTAGAAAGTATTTGTCCTGTTTAAAGGTGCATCAAAGCTCCAACATTTTCCTGGGAAAAAAGCTCCCCCAGCATCCCTACAGGTTCTTTTGTATTGCAAGAAGGGCATTTGTGTCTTCAGGAAAGGATAACAGGTGTCATTTTGATGTTTCAGTGACACAAATAACTTATTTGTGTCACAGGAGGTGGCATCATATGTAGCATAGAGCTGCCCTGTGAAGCTGCTAAGAAATGAACATTGTTGTTGAAAATGCTAAATCTGATTGAGGATGTTTTCCTCAGAGTTCTTCTCATGTGCAATGTATGCAGCTGTAACATTTGTGAGCTTCCCCAAAGTGCTATGCACTGAAGCAACAGAGAAATTACAAAATTACTTGCTTGAATCAAGCCAGTGGAGGGGGAAAAAAAATCATCCCCTGCTGCAATTGTTAATGTGTTTAGCTTTCAGAACCAGCACTTCATCAAGATCAGACCTCTTGGAATGTTAAGCCATAATACATTTTAAACAATCTTTTCACACAATGCCATAGAGGTGTTGAGTTTGTTTGTTTGTTTGCTTTTTAAGGGAGTAAACGACCTGATTTTACCTTACCTGGGACTGTCTGTGAGGGGCAGTAGGCCTGGCACAGCTTGCTGAAGAATGTGGTGTGACCTGCTGCAGTCATGTTGTGCTGGAGACATCTGGTTTTGGAGCTTTAAAAAGAACAGGGTGGGACATACAAATATTTCATTGTCAAATCTGAACCAGATGGGAGGTAAAATATGTAGCAGAGTTCTCATAAAATTCATCTGAAATTAAATAGTGTAGGAAACCAGACAAGGCACTTATTAGAAATGGCCCTTTATAACAGGCTGACTTTGCACAGTAGGAATTTGCAAATGCACTGGAGATGCTAACGATTTGTGGCCTCTGGAGATCCATTTCCTGTGATATTACTGACCATGCTGAAGTTTTCAAGGAAACACCTGTTTATATTGTCTCCCCATTCCCTCTCTTGGCTGAATTAGTTTTCTTTGCCTTGGCAGTGAAAAACACTCTGTGATACAGCTTTGTGAGAGTTTAAATCCTCTTAGTTTTAATTCTTGATAGGATGCTGTAGGCTTCGTGCAGGATGTGCCACATTCCATATCTCCTGGGTAGTCAACCTCTCCTGATCCTACCGGGGCATGTCCAGAAATCCAGAGAAACCGAAACTGTTAAGTTGTGGGAGTAATTTTACATATAATTCTGATCAGAAATACAGATGTGAAATAACATTGAGTAAGTTACTCAATGCTTTTGTTCTTCAAAGCACCCTGCCAAGTATTCATTAACCTTTCATTTAGATTTGACTAGAGCTTGTGGGTTTAAAGTGTGAATGTTTTGCTCCCAGCCTTCTGTAGACATCTACAGAATGAGAATAATTAACAATCCCTTCTCAGCAGCAGGAGCATATGGACTTTGTAATTAAGTGAGTGTAGAGGTAGTCAAAGAAAGCTAAGGAATTTTCTTGTTTGGACCATTCATAATAATGTCTCCTTTGCATCAGGTAGTGGATTCTGTNGCACTTGGTTATGCCACAGTGTTTTATTCATTACGCATTCCCAGGCCATAATTAATTTCATAGTTGTAACACATCTAGCACGCTACCTAATGTAATTGTCTTGTGTAGCAGTTTGGTTTTACAAAAATCTATTTGTGTGTGTTCATTAGTTAGGGCTAATAATACTTTGAAGTCAGCAAAAATTATAGTAATTGACATTGTTCATTGTAAAAATATTTTATTTGGAAAAGATTATTTCTTATCCAGCCTGCTTAGAAGTTCCATGTTTTATGGATATGAACTAAGCTCCTGGATTTTTTCTTGTCTGTATACACCCTCCCTATTTTGCATGTAGGCAACACACTAATACATATTAATCAAGGAATTAAAAATGTGGGCTGGATACATACCAGTGTTAAAGACAATTTATGAAAATATAATCCTGCAACTCTGAAGATAGTTCAGTATAAGGAGCAGTTGCTTGAGAGAAAAATCTGATTATCCTTGATGCAAGAAGTCAAGAGGGTGATTCTGAATGGACTTGAGTTTCCCATGTGGTGGTGAAGACGTAAAGATACTTTGAGCTGTGTTCACTTCTGCATTTTGTTCTGTTACTCTGAGCTTCTAATGCTCATGGACGATCTTTCCATCTCTTTCTGATTTATGTTGAAATGATAGAGTAAGTTTAGAGAGAAATGAAAATGAAAAATTAGTGGCTCAGTTGCCTGACTGTACAGAAAAAGGGAGGCATTCACCGTGACTGGTTATAAGGAACAAATGATAAACCTGCGGCAGAAGAGATGGTAGAAAGTTAGAGGTGTCACAGTGAGGTTTGAAGAGGAGAAATGATTGAGAAAGGAAAAACTTCTGCAGTCATGCACCAGGAGAGGTTAGCTATGAGATGCACAGAGCCTTTTCCTCTGCTTTGTGGTTCTAATTAGCATTTGCTTGCACAAGCAGATTATGACTTTTTCTTTTCTTTCCCTATGCTTTTGAAAGATGCTGTTATGACTTTTTGTAGGACAGATTGCACTGAAGCGGGACTGGTCCAGATACAGCAGAGTGTGAGCAGGAGGGTTTTCTGTGAAGTAATCCTGTGCCTGCATGAAGCTTGGGAAGCTTTACAAATTGCACAGCTGCTGAGAGTTATGGGTATTTGTTACCCTCAGTATCCTGACCATGTAAAACCTAATTCTTTTGGCCATTAGGGGTTGCCAAGAGGGAAATGGCTCGGTAATTAGACTTGAAAGTGATGAATGAACGTGGGTCTGTGTAAATGCAGCGCAGACAGTCTGTTTGCTGAACTTCAGAAATCTCCGTGCTTTGGAAATGGCACATTGTTTATATAAGTAGGATTTTTAGGATTTTTCAGCAAGAGACATCCTTTTCTTGTTTCCCCTTTAACTACAAGTCTCTACAATGTAGGATGGGAAATGCTGTAGACTGCTGTAAAAAACACTCATAAATTCTATTTTCTGAGGGGAAGATTTGACTTATGGAGGCCAAAAGTTGGTAGAAGATTGTTGCTAGCCTTTTCAGAGTGAGGGTAGAAGTGACAAAGTGAAGGGACTTTGGTACCAGTCCCTTGATGGTGCTTTTTTTGGGGAAAATATGTTACCCAGTGTGTTGGAGGGAGGATAGATATATTCCTAAGCCACAATTTAAAATAGTCAGAACCACTGAAAGACACACTGTTTTAGGTATTAAAATCTTTGCAGTCTCAAGTTTTGAGGCTCTCAGACTTTTAGAAGAACCTTTGAGGAACAGCAGCTTCTCGTCTGTAATGTGCCACCTCTGCCTTGAACAGGGATAGTGATAAATATTCTCTTTTTAAACCAAGATATCTTTCTGGGATATTTTAGCTCATATATATTTATCCTCTACACTTAAACTTGTCATTGTATTTTAGTGCCTGTGCCAATTCCCTGGTGCAATGGGCAGCATTTCATTGAAGGAGGTCAGTGTGTTGCATCCAGTAATGAAACCCACAGGTTGGATTCTGTGGAGATACAGCAGAAGAGAGAGGTTTTTGGCAGGAATCTGTCTTGCACAGGGTAAATTAGCAGTACTGAAACTGGAGGAAATATTTCTCTTGCAAAGACAGAAGGACGTGAACAAAGTATACCTGGAAGAAATGGAGTTTCCCCCTGCCATGATTGTTGTGAGGGACCCAATTCTTGTTCAGCTTAGACAAAGAACTTTGTGTTTCTGGCCTCTATTGGCACTGGTGTCCCTGAATTGGGGGACAGCAGCTGATTGTCTGCAATATCTGAGCTATGTTTGCACATGATGGAGAATTGAGACATTCAAAACTTTTGTGACTGCTGTATGAATTCTTTAAAGTTTTGGAATTTGGTATCCAAACAAATATTGTCTGGGGAAAAAAGCTGTACGCCTAGTGCCAGCTTTTTATTTTAGGCCTAGCAAGGAGTGGTGAAAGAGGAAAGTATTGAAACAAATTTTATCGTATAGTAAAGCTTGTAATTTGTTTTGGAAGAGCTGTTTTAACAAATAGCATTACCCATAGTTTGTGTGTGTATACAGTAAATGTCTGCAGTCCCTTTGATTTTAAAGTAAACTTGTTAGTGCTTTTGGCTATCAAGAATCCTTTATCACAATGTGTTTTGAATCTGTGTTTCTTCCTTTTTGTTTACAAACCCCAATAACTTGTAACTTCCCAGCCTGCATTATAATTTGGATATTGGAAGTCAGTAGAGACTTTCAGGGAAAATAGGACTGGATCCATAAATCCTTTTCATGAAGTCATCATTTTAATGATATGTAGGGGCAACATAATTGTAACTAAAATTTATAAACAGTGAACCTATTATACATAAATATTGTTGCAATGAAATGAAATCCAGTCTGACAGAATGAAAGGAAGTGGGAAATTTACTGTGCATCAGGTGTGTGCTTGGTTTGGGGTTGTTTTTTCTGTTTTGTTTTATTGCTTTTTTTAAGGCAGCAGCAGTGTTAGCAGAATAGGAGAACTCATGATGTTAGCAGCCTTCCTGTGTCATCCTGACAGTGCCAGGGCCAGCTGGAAGTGTGGGCTTATGCCAGTCTTTCATGGATGTGCATCTGGAATTAGCTGCAAGCAGATGGAAATGGCTGATGGATCACCACCTAGGCACTCAAGCATTTTGAGATGTGCTTGGGGAAAGCCCTCTGGAAGAAACCCTGTTGATTCAAACCTGTCTCAAACTGGCTCTCTTCCTCCTTTTCTCTCCTTTCACTGTGCTTCCTTTTTCTGGGCCTACTTCATTAACTTTTGGAAGCTGCAATAATGAGGAATTTAGGCGAGTGGAAGAGGCTGGTTACACAACCATGAAGAATAATTAGGATGTGTCTGCAGGCCATTTGTTTCAAAGTCACCTGCTGACAGCTGAGCACTGTTTCCTGTTTTTACAAAGCTCATCATCTTTTTAGGAAAGCTTGCTTGCAAGCTGGAGACCACTCAAGGAGTACTTGGAGTTCTTTTATTTTTCTGTGCTCTTCTAATGCCTTGAAAACCAAATTACATGAACGGCATTTAATCATTGAATCGACAGTTGGCAAAACATCATTTTGACGTGGAGGTGACCATGAAGATAAATACTCTACCCAGACTGAATTTCCAAGACTTTGCTTAGGTTTCCTCTGGATATTTTCCTTCTGTGTTACTTGAATTTTGTGCTTGAGAAAACAGGGAAGATAGAAAGAATGTAGTGGGTAATAGTTGATACAGGTGTGTACAGAATCCAGCAGCATCTAATTGTAGGGTGCTGATGGAGGGAAGGGTTTAGGATCATCTTCTTGCAGGATTTTCCTGATCACGCAGGCAGGAAAATTCCCTGCCATGGGGAGTGTTTCTTGTCTGAGCACTAAAAGAGCTTGTGTACTAGTGTGTTTTGGGGTTTTTTTGTTGTTTTTTTTCCAATGAATTGTGAAGCTTTAGGTGATAATGTTAAAGATTTGCATGCTGTATGTTGTTCTTAGGCTTTTTAACAATATCCAAGCCTGTAGTATCAATAGTGGTCTGAATAATGGTCACTGAAGTTGTACATTCACATGATATAACATTCACAGAAATAAATTTGGCCTGGTGTTTTAATATCAGACAAGCCTGCCTTTCCTGACTGGCATGGCGGTGTCCATTCTGCTGGACAAAATGCCCCAGTGATGGAACCTTTGCACAAAATTTGATATCTGGGACCATCCTGCAGTTATTGTCTTTCTGGTAATGCTATTGGAGTAGATAATTTTTTATTTTTCAAGTGCTGTGGAAAACCTTAACCTGCCAAAGCCATATTTCACCCGAGTTTGTGAGGGAGAGCAATAAAAGAGTGTGACAGTTAATTAGGATCGCGGCAGCCAGATGGAAAAGCAGGGCTTGGCAGGTGCTCCTTGCTGACAGGATCCCCCTGCAAAGCTCCGACACAAATGTCAGACTCAATAAAAATCCCTCAGGCTGTGCGAGCGAGGTGGGTCTCGCGTGGCAGTCTGCTGGCAGGGCGCTCTGTATTTCAGGAACCTCTTACCTCTCTAGTTCACAGAGAGGTGGAGAGTCCTGCCAGGAGGGTCTATTTCAACCTGTTCAAATCTTTTTGATACTGAGAATTTTGTCATGTCAATGAGTTTTACATTTGTTTTGTTACGAAATTATTTCCAGAGGTTTCAATGAAAGGGTTATTTGAGATGATACCACATCCACAAGTATTTTTAAAGCCTATAAATTTTGATTGTGGTTGTGATTCTTTTGTTTGAGGGGAAAAATAATAAAGCTAGTTTTTATCCATGTGTAAATCTTGCCTGATGAGATGTTTTGGAAGAGAAGGTGGGCTGGAGACCCTTATCAAGAAACGTGCATTATAGATTTCAGCTATGAGGGGATTAATCCGTCTGCAGTAATCCAGTATGCTGGATACTTCTCCTGAGGTCTGCCTGAGGTAGGGTCAGCTCTGCAGGAGAGGGGTCCTCCCAGACTTCCTCCTGCTTTTGCAGCCTCACAGTTGCTGTGATATTAACAGCTCTCCACATGTTATTGTGTGAAGATTTCCTGCATTTTCACATCTACAGTTTAGCTGTGTAATTAAATTAAGGTCCTGATTCTGAAGCCAAGGTGTTCCGACAGGCTTCAGTGCCATTGAAGTCAGTGGTGGGATGGGGAGTCACTGGTTCCTCTTTATGAGATTTAAGTGGTGGTAGAGACTTAAGTACATTTTTTGGTGAAATGACATCTGGTGTTGGAAAGCCAGTGAAATGAGTATTTTTTCACAAGTGCTCTAGATGGTCAGATGATGCAAATGTATGTTTGCTTTAGCTTGGAGTGGTGATGCTTACCGAATTTCACTGTGGGGTGAAACTGCAGTGACTGCATTCTCAGACTGTTTTTAGTTTTCAAATATTAAAAAATCTGTTACAAAACGGGTGGGGGGGAGGAAAGGAAATTAAATAAGTAGAAATGTACAAAACAAGAGGTTGCTGTCAAAAAAATGCCTATAGCAGGAAGGGTAACAGATTTAAATGTAATTTCATGCATCTGGTTATGTCTGGAAACAAAATCTTCTTGGCTTGAAGATCTGTATAAGCTAGTGAACTGTATGTACTCCTTGGTGCAGTGATAGGATCAGGCTGTGGTTGCTTTTATATCCCTTGGAAGAAGTATGAGAGTGGTTTAAGGTGTCTAGGGGGAAATTTCAGTGCCCACTGATACATGAATCCAGCTGGCTTGAACAGTCATTGGATAAGGAGGAGATAGAAATAAAAGCTGTGGAGAGCCCTTTCCTGCTATATTGATTTTGGAGCCGGTGCTCCTGATCTCAGACAAAGGCAGAATTAATTCAGATAAGTTGTGAATATTTGGTAAACTGTAGAATACATGGTTTATTCTGCCAGAATGTGTATTGGGAATGCCTTTAGTCGAAGTAAAATACCAAGAACAGGTTTGCCTTTCATATTCACTGTGGATAATCTTACCTGACAGGCTTCAGGAATCTTCTCTGGTGGTCAAGCTGAGTGCCTGTGCAGGGATGCACATGTGCTTTGTCTGAGACTAGCAGGACGCTTGCAGGATTAGCTGGAATATGACATAGAGGAGGATTTCTGTCTCTAGCTGCTGTAATGACCTCTACCTTTAAAAACTTCACTGAGGATTGTAAATAAAATGGGGTTGGCAAAAAATTAAAACAACACATAGCCTAATGTATTTCATTAGGGCAGCAGCAGCGGTTGCCTGAAATTCTCAGGCAGGCTCCTCTTTGCTCACACATTTTTTATTTCGAAGGTATTTCTGGTTGGGGCTTGACTTCTGCGTGCACACAGCCCTGCACACACATGGCCCTGTGTGGATTATGTGAGGGGCTTAGCTCTGGCTGCCTGGATTTGCAGGCAGCGTGTTGACAGGAAATGAGTTTGTACCAGGACATGCCTTTGGAGGACCATTTCCAGGCAGTTGTGAGGATGACATCAACTTGTGGAGGTCAGGTGGAGGCGGGGGGGAGGCCAAGGCAGCCCCTTGGCTCTAAGTTGGTTTTGGCAGTGCCTCTGTGGGCCTGGAGGGTTAATCATGGTTTGTTTCTCTGGCTGCTGTTTGCGTCAAAACTCTGGGCAGCCTTAATGAACGTTGCCTGTGTTAATTTGGAAGCCTTGCTGGGAAACCATGGGAAAATGGAAAATCGCGTCCTTGTGTGTCACTCCTGGAATTAATGGCTCGGGCAGCACCAGAGCTCTTGGAGCACACCGTGGGTCTGAGGCAGCTCCCAGCAGCTGGGGAAGAGATGTCTCCCTGTGCCTGCCTGGGCATTTTATAGGGTGTCCTGTTCAGCCAAAAGCTGATTTTTTAGCTGTGCTAAAATGGTGCAGTGTGTGATAGCTTAGTGAACTATGTAAATAAAAGCACTGACATTAGAAATCTGTAGTGTCTTAGAACCCAGGCATTTATTCACTTGATATGGGTTTTGTTATTGATATTTTTTGCATGCATGGACTTAAAATTGTTTACTTCACTTTTAAGAGATAATTAATAAAGCCCCTAATAATGTCCTAGAAGCCCTGCTATTGTTTGAACTGTATTATACCATCAGTGACTGCCTAACTGCTGTTTTCTGATGATGCTCTAATTGCATGGAAGTCTTTGCAATGTGCATTCCCCTGTGGGGATTTTCCTTAGAATAAGCACTTCTTTAATGTGTTGTGGGTTGCTTTTGTGGTGGTTTTTTGTTTGGTCGGGTTTTTTTGTTTGTTTTGGTTTGTATTTTTCAGTCTGAAACTTGTAAGAGAAATGTTTATATTGGAGAAAGATGTAATATCCGTTCTAGCCACCTCTCTCTAAAACTAAATATTTCTTCTTTTTTTTTTAAGGAAACAAAACTTTAGCATCTCCTCCAAAGTCTTCAAGCTTCAAATCATGTCATATAATGTTAACATTTTTATCCCAGTTCTATAATTATATTTTCCTTTGCTTTGCATTTTCTTTTACTCAGTCTATTGGATATAAAGTGGAATAAAATTAAAACTCATGCAAGATGGGAGGCCTGGATCCCTACTGAGACTAGCTAATGTTACAAAGTTGATTTTAATTTCCTTTATGTTGTGTGTCTTTCCAAAAGCATTTGCTATCCATGTCCAACACCTGAACTGTTTTATCACACTCAGCTCTCTATGAGTCAGTAGGACTCTGACCCCTGGGTATGTTAGAAATGCTCAAATATGACTTGGGAATTTCCAGTGTGGCAGCAAAATCTCCAAAAGCTGACAACCAGGTAACCCAAGTCCCTTCCCTAATATTTCTTAGCAACCTAAATATTTTACTCTCTTAGCCAACATTTATTATAGCTTCTTAAAGATGTTTTCCAGACTGGGTGTGATAAGTTCACTGTTTTGCTCTGGAAAATTGCAGAACCAGTTGTAGGATAGGAAAGTTAGGGAATTTATTTGGAGCTGTACAACAGTGATGGAGCCATTACTGTTGTTTTGGCTCTGGGACATCACTGTGGTCGCAGGCAGGCTGATGGTGAGTGGCAGTGCTGCAGCAATATTTGTGTATAACAACTGTACAGCTGTATTCGTGTACTCTCTGATGGAAATAATTGGAACCCTTACATTTTAGTATATTTAATATTTTTGCTTTGGGAAAATGAAAACATCAGGGTGATCATACTGCACTTCTGTGTCTGTAGGTGCCTGTTTAGCCATGTAAACATTAAAGAGAACTTTTGGAAAAGGATTTTCAAAAATTTTGAGATTAAAAATTTATCTTAATCCTCTATAGATTTGATCTTGTTTTAAGTATCAGACTTCTTTTTATTTCTTAGTTTATAGGGATCCAGAAGAACTGAAGAGATCGTTTTTTTCAAATTGTATTGAAAAGGGCCTATTTAAGGGTAGAGAAGTGAAACCTTCCCCTGTGTAGCAGAGGAGGGAGTAGCCCTGGAAGAGCAGTCCCACTGGTGAAAGAGGATGGAGGTGTGTGCCTGCCATCCACAGGAGTAGGAAAACACTGAGGTTTTGGTGTGTGCCAAGAGTAGGATTCCCAGTTTCTGGCAAAGGAGGATAAAACTCACATTTTTGGTACAATCTTCAGCTGCTGTCCCTAGCCTGCTTCAGTTTCCCTGCCCCTTCTCAGCAAAGGGAATACTTTATGCTTGTCTGCTTAGGTTTTTCACATATTGGTGATTTCAAAACTGGAGTATTCAGTTTTTTCAGTGTTGGGTTTTTTCCCCAGTATCTGGAAAGCAAACTGAATTAAAGGACTGACAGTGCAATTATGAGTCAGTTGGTCAACACTCAGTTTATTTTCATGTGATGGAGAGAATATAAAAATGTAGAGCAACTACAAAACACATAACTGCCTAATTTTTTATAATGCATAGGGTTGTGTAAGCTCTCACTTGGATGGTGCTAAAAATGAGAGTTCATCTGACTAGTAAAGATGCTGCATGAATTCAGTGTTCTTAAGAACGTTTATTCCAGATACCCATATTGTGCTAAGCTCTTTACAACCTCCATAGCAGTAAAAAAACTCCAAATCTCAGTTGCCTTGCTGAATACCTGTGGAACTCAAATTCTCTGATTTGGTTTTCCTCACTTCATATCACTGATGCTGTTTCAGAGGTTGAAGGCAAAAATAAATATTGTGAAGAATTAAGGCAAAAAGGTGCATTCCTGTAAATTGGAAAGAATAGTGTGTCTTTTCCTTTCTCCTTTTTCTAGGAAGGGAAAGATAATGCTGTGACTTTTCTTTTTTTCTGTAAATCAGCTCTTCAGGTGCTGGGAATGTAGCAGACCGTGTCTTGGCTCAGTTGCTGACAGAAATGGATGGGATAGAACAGCTGAAGGATGTGACAATTTTGGCAGCTACAAACAGACCGGACATGATAGACAAGGTACAAATAGATGCACTGTCCATATCCTGTTCCTCTTGAACAGAACAGATTTTGGTCTCATTCCATCCTCTTTCACTCTCCAAACTGTTGTCTAATCAATTTAATGATGAAGAGGAGAAGTTAAGAAATGAAGACAAGGCAGAGGAATGGTTCCTGTCCCTCACCTTTTTTTCCCCCCTCTACAGAATTTTTAACAGAAAAAAAAAAAATGGTTTATGGTAGCCTTAAATATCTATTTCCTAGAAGAAATTTTCCTTAAGTTGAAGTCATTGGACTTGTGAAGCAGCATTTCTGTCAAACTTCTGCTGTGTTTGTTTATGCAGGGGTTTGCTGGAGTTTGTTGGTTTCATTAGTTACTTCCTTTCAAGGATTAAATGTCTCAGCAATTCAGTTTCTGACTGTAAACAGAGAAATTTCTCCTCAAATCCCATGGCAGCTCTGCTGGTGTGACAAGAACATTTCAAGTTTGTAAAATCTGGATGGTAGTAACACTTACTGCTGGAAACCTCCAAGCACAAACCCAACCCAGCAGCCCTCTAGCAAATCCACTTTAAAACCGTTTACTACTGCTGTGTCTTCTCACAGCTAAGTGCAGTAGATGGATCAGTCTGAAGTGATTTCCTTTTAGATATGATTTGTAGTGTTGGAAAGGTTCTTTATTCCACAGCCTTTCGCCTTCACAACATTAATGGATTTGATGACACATTAATGAATTAAGTGTTCATGATCTTTTTAGAGTTTCCTAATAAGTTTCTTAAATAATTCTCACATTCTTAAGCTGTTTTTGGAGTAGTCTTTTCTGTTTGTCTTGGAGCATTCAGGCATAAAATACATATGAAATGTGTATGTTTAAGGTATGGTTTGTATGCACATGGAGTCTTTAGGAAAAGGCTTGCATTTTGGCTCCAGAACACAGCCTCTTCCCTTTTGAACTGAAGGAAGCCACACAGCTGATGGAGACCTGACAAAGGCTTCCTCAGAGCTCACTTGTACATTTGTCTGTGAGCCTCCCATGGCAAGCCAGAGCTGGAAAAGAGTTTTCAATAAGAGATAATAAAACTCATCAGTGAAAAGTATGCTTGTGCAAGATTGAAACTTTCAAGATTTCACTTTTGTCAAATTGAGTTGGGGTTTTTGGTGACTGTTCTTTGGGGTAAGACTAAGCTGAATTTGAAAACATTCTGATTTGTTGAACAGCAGGGAAATTTCCTTTCAAGTCAGTTCAACATTCTTCTTTGTTTCCATCACCACCTGGGAACTGAGTTCTCTGTCATTCTCCCTTTTGTTGGGATTTCTCCTGGGCACACAGTGAATGCTGCTTTCTCATATTTTGGGTTTTATTTAAAATACTTGCAATATTGGAACAGAACTACCATGAGTTAAGGGTACCACCCTGCAATACAGAGGACTTTAGGATAGAACCTAATTTACTATGTACTGTATCTGCATCACTCCAGATGCAAATCCAGACCTCTTAGCCTGGGAATGAGAGTTTTCATTTTGGTATGATGATGACAGAAATGTAATGTCCTCTGTACATATGAATTTTATGGGAGTGGTGAACTTTTAAGAATGACCAACACGGTGTTGTTATACAGACCAGACAGGCTGTACCAGGCCACAGTCTTCTTCTGGGTCGTGCAATATTTGCAGTGCATGAGTTGTACTTTTTCCCTTCCCTGGAAGAAAGAAGATGACACCAGAAAGCATTCTGCATCACTAATGGGAAATCTTTCAGTGGGAGCTTTTAATTTTCTCTCTAATTGGTGATCCCTTTGAGAGGTAAGAATTTGTTAAATTAATATTATATAGGGAAATAGTTATGTATGACAATAAGTGAGCATCCTGTTTTCATAGGTAAGTATGGTGACTATACAGTAATTTTTTAAGGTATGACTTTTACATATGGTATAGAAGTGAAATGCTGTTTTGGTGCTCTACTTCCAAGGACTGGGAAAACATCTGGAATACTTTTTTGTGACTATTCTTCAGTTTTCAAAGCAAGAAATGCTTGAGGAATGTGTGATTTCTAAGGTTTCTATGCCTGCAAAATTGGTAACAATCCATCCAGCATTTTAATTTATGTGGCTCCTGCTTAACTGACAAGGATGTGATGATTAATCTCTTGTAATTAGCAAACAGCACATGGGGATATCAAATGTAAGGGTATTCCCCAGAGCTTAGTGCAGACTTCATTATCCCTGTAAACACTACAGTAAGTTGCATTCAGAGAGTGAATAGATTTGAGTCAGACTTTGTACAAAGTTATGTGTAATGGGAAACTTGTTTGGATTTGTCACAGATGCCTATTAATAACATATTTCTCCAAGATGTCGTGATTGTATTGAAATACTATTGCATCTTAAATTTGTGTCTCATGTTTGTGTCTCAGCTACTTTGCATCTCATTCACGTGATGCTGGAGCGACTTTGGAATAGTTTCTGTTTTATTCTGTGAGAATACAAACCCAGCATGTACTGTTTTCAGCCATGTATGGTACAGAAAGTGATTTCTCTTGGAAGGGAAATATTCTGGAACAAGATGTTCTGAACATTCTTTGAAAGTGATACAGAAACAAAACACTCTGAGTCAGTAATAATAGTAAAATCTTTCCTTTTCTTCTTCATTCTATAAGCAGAATTGATGAGCAATAACTGGAAAAACTGCCTTTTGGTTTTGGTGACTTACCCACTCAGGAGTGATTTTTCATGCCTAAAATATGTTACAGTAACTTTATGGAGTTGCTTATGATTCAAAGCCTTGCTTTTTTATTTTCCTATGCATCAGTTGTCCTAATGAGAGATCACTCATCCCCACGTAAACTTTTTTGAAATGTGTATAAATTGC
>VZUA01085150.1:10465-25372 GCA_013401035.1 Horornis vulcanius
AGATGGTCAAAAGGGTCCTGAGAGGAAAAGACAAGAAAGAAACCACAAGGGAACTCCAGGGAGTACCAGAACTCAAGGTGTGTCCCAGGGATCCACCGAAAAGGATGCACTGGAAAATCAGACACAGCAGCAGCAGCTTTTGCTGTTTTTCCTTTCCCTGGGTTCCCTCAAACCATTATCTAAGATTTCTGCCTTTGAAGCAGGTAAGCTTTAAAAGCAATTTTCCAACAGTTCAAATACACCACACCAGAAACACCAAATAAAATAATTTGCCACAGCTTTGGTGCTGTTTTCAGATCCACAGACTATGACTACATGGTTCACAAGCAGAAAGGTTGAAGCAGGAACTGTAAGAGGAAAACAGCAAGGCTTTTCATCTAAACCAACAGTTCTGTGATTGAAAGTAATGTAATATCTTTCTCTCATGCTCTCTGGCCAGTTTTATAGACTTTCTGCAAGCTAAATTTTCCACTCAACAGATAATTATATCAGAAAACACAAACTATAATCCCTAAATTGCCTCCAATGTAATTGTGTGCAGGGTCAAGTTTTCTTCTGGGAAGCACTGTCCATTTTCATCTCCAATCAAAATAAAATTAGCTGTATGAAATAACCAACATTTTCCCATAGAATAAAAATTCATATTCATGCTTTAATTAAATTGCTGAGAAAACTTGTAATTGCATTAGGTAACAATATTATGACAAAGTAAACAGGCCAAAATTTCCCACCCAGGAGGTGGTGGTGGATACTCACAACAAATGTTGTGAGTACCAGCAATGGACTTGCTGAGATTCCCACTGTGGCAGGAAGAGGTGGCATCAGCTCCAGCTTTCTCACATCATCCAGAAATTCAGGTGCTGGACATTCTTTATCCTGAAATATACAATTATTTATACATATATATGTCTTTAATACCTCTGTATTACCATACCCATCCTGGCCCAAATGAAAAGTTGGGTAATTACATCTGTCTGTCTTCCATTTCCCTTAAATTACCTCAGCTTTATGTACCCAGTTCCCTTGTGACAACGAACAACAACTGGAATGGCACAATGACAAGGCTGGAGCACAGAGAAACAAACAGCAGGTGCGTGGGTGAGGAGGGAAAATGGGGGTTGTTTGACTTGGCAAGTGTTCCCCCAACTAGGATTAAGGCAGAGGCTCCAAAATGCCTTCATGGAAAATAAAGCATATTTAAACTCCAAGGAAGGAGCTGTTCCTCTGATCAGAACCCTCTGAAATCAATTCAAATCGCTGAGGCAGCCTGGGAGCTCTTGATGACTGTATTAACATTTTGACATTTCTTTGCACAGTCACTGGAACTACCTTATTAGCAAGGATCTAACAGCCTTATGCTCCGCTGTGGAATAGTACAGCAGGAGAGAGGGAAGAAAAAGAAAATCAAATCACAGTAGATGCTTTCCTATCCTTCTGACAGCAGCATTCTTCTCATAAGGATATGCCCCCCCTAGGAGGAACTGTTTGAGGAAACCAAAAATACAGACTGCTACTGATTTTTTTTTCAATATAAATAGGAAAATTTAAGAAAGCCATTTGTGTGCCATCCTACTGGTTGTTTCAGAGGCACTCCTTCCTATTTCTAGTGCCAAGCAAAACCAGAAAAACTAATCAATAGCCAGAATGCATAACCTGAAACTTTTTTTTAGTTATTTGGGAGCAGATCAAGGGGGAAGGGAGAAGGAGAGGAGAAATGGAAAGGCAAGAGTTCCAGTCATCACAAAGCACAGAACAATTACACTGAAATACAGGGTGCCACAGCACAGGGTGGCCTAAAACTCTCACCCGGGGAGCAGCGTGGGATTTTCCTGCAATGCATCCAAGATGCTCAGAGAAACTGAGCTGCAGCAAGCATGAAACCAGTCCCTAGTCACGACATGCAAGATTGGAAAGCACGAAACATCTAATTCTATTACCAAGCAGAGCTGTGAAAAGCGTTTCTCATCAAAAAGTAAAATGAGTAAGGTTTGGCTACTTTGCTGTAAAAATGTGATCATGTAGGTATAAAAAGAAAAATGGGCACAGGAATTTTTTGCAGGCAGAGCAGTGCTGTCTGGAGGTGAGAGCAGGGAACCTGGGAGACCAAGAGCCTGCTCCTGGTACTGGCAGGAACCCTGCAGCTCGTGTCTGTCACAGGTTGTACAACACAGCCAACTACAGCCCCAGGGCACTGTACCACTCCTGCAAGGAATAACCCTTTTAATAAGAAATTATTACCTGTCATAGTAACATGAAGGCATCCTAATTTTTTTTAAAATGCCAAAGGAAGTCCCACTTTCACAATGCTTATTAATTTTATACAGTGCTTTCAGTGTTACAGAGTTAATTTGAACTGAGTGATCCTTGCACCGTTTGCCCTGTCCCATGTGCTAGGAAATGCTTAGTGGGGTCCTGTTTTTCTACTTCCAAAAGCATCTCCTCTTCGTGGCATCTTTTGGATTTCTGTACTTCTCAAAGAGACAGCAAACAACAGCAAATCAGCTGTCAATATCTCCAGCACAAGGTGCCAATTAACAATGCAATAATACACCAGCTTCCCATAACCAGGGAATAAAATGGTGACACATCCCCATTTGATCCAAGATCATGCCAGACCTTTCTGCTACAGCTGACATTTCCTTCCTTCCTGTTTGACACTGATTTTCTGCAATTCCTGTTCAATGTCCTTTTTGTAGCTCCCTGGTTTCACTATGAAACTGTGTAAATTGATGTTATTTACACATTAATTACCCAGACTTAATCCGTTAAGGCCAGTCCAGAGTTAACAAGTGCCCCAATCCTGCTATCAGATCCCCTTGTGTTAATTTGTTGATTTGTTATCTCAGTCCATGTGGCTTCAAGGGAAGTCAAGCAGGGGGATCCAGTTGCCTGATCAGGAACGAAGTTCTCATCACTGAGATGGGAATGCTGGCATGGGATAAATGAGTAACTCTCAGGAGAGGAGCAGCACTGAGTGAGTACCTCAGCCTCTTAATTTTCCTTGATCACAGCACTTTTGGTAAAGTATCTCTCAGCAAAGGCTTGAGACAATTAATTAGGAAGAACCCTGGAGTGTGAACAACAGAGCATTACTGTCATTTGAAGCCAGTCTTTATTAATCTCTCCAATTTCTCTGAGGCAAGGTTACATAAACCATGCTCTTCTATATTATACATATTTGCTTTGGGTATTTCTTCTGCAGGGGGATAAGGCTTAAATGCAGAGGGATTTTGCAATCTTTAAAACTCAGCTGTTAAATATCCCTTTACTAATAACTTACCCCATTTTGCCATCTGAGCAAGCACTTCAAACGCTTCAGATAGGCTGCAGTGTAGGAATCAAAGAAGAAATATTGGGTCATTTTCCACAAGATTCTAATTTCATTTTGAAGCCCAGTAGGCATTACCAAACTGATGACAACAGAGCTACAAAGGGTTTGATGCTTAAAGCATCTACATTGAAAAAGGCAGAAAAAGAAAGAGACCTTTAGACTGGATGTCTTGGCTTTTCATATGGGTGGTTGACAAGCTGGGCTATAGGGTAAACCATAATGTGCCAAGCACCACGGAGCCCGGAGCCAAGAAAAGGATAATTTCAGGCAAGACCCAGTCTCTAAAGCCAAAACCGCTGGCCTGAAAGCTTTTCTCAGAAGGTTTGCTGTTCCCATCACTGCTGGGATGAATTTTAACTCATTATTGATCAAGGGAATTTTAAAATCAATTTTAATTAAATGAAAGATTTCTATCATGGCTTGTTCTGTGTGGAAGTCACACAGACAACATATAAATATATGGAGGCAGATCATGCAGAGTAGATTTGTAGCAGCTTGGTCCTAACCAGGTAAGAAAGATTCCAAAGTTATATCTGAAAGCAAATTTCTTGCAGTGAATTATCTACAGTACCTGTCTATTCCCCCTCTGTTTTTGCCTTTGCTATGCAATTTAGTAAAGATCTTTTTTCTTTTTATTAAACAAAGGGAGCATTTTCATTAGGTTCTCTCTCAGATCCAAATAACTGGGAAAGGGTTCAGGGGGCCTGCTACATGCTGAGTATCAAAGCCCTCAATTGCTCAGCTTCCAGCAACAGCCAGGTCTGAGCAGGGTGAGGAGGAGAGCCAGCCCTCAGCTGAGGCTCAGTCTCTACAGACAACACTTGTTTCACATCTCAAACCACCCACATTTCCAGGGCAGGGAGCTAACCAGATCTGCTGTGCAAGACGGTACAGAAAGGATGGAACCAACAAAACCAACAAATAAAAAGGCTGATCACCAGCTTCAGGTGATGAGGCAGAGCCAGGAGCTCCTGGTTGCACTGGAAGGAGCCTGGGCAGGCAGGTTACACCCCTGTGCCATGAGGAGCCTTTGCTCCCCCACTCCCTTGGCTAAGTGGATTTATCCTGGGGGTGCCTGAGTTCCCCAGGCTGCAGCACAGAGGAGAACAAGGTCTCCACCTTGCTCCAGGACTGTCTGACTGTGCTGCCCACAGAGAGGCTGAGGCACCCCCACAAAGTTAAGGGACTCCAGGCTCTTACAGCATCGTGTGAAGCTCAGAAAGAGCAAACCTGCAGCTTTGAACACCTGCTGATGTTTAAGAGCCAGTTCCTCGTGCTCTGCCTCAGGCAGGAGGTCACCACGCTGCTCCTGCCGTGGGTCACAAGTTCAACCCTCAAGCTCAACTTTGGGTTCAGCTGAGGCCCAAAATAAATCAGTGGGAATGTCTGTCATACACAGACAGTGCTGAACAGACTCACGAGACTCCTGTAACATTTACCACTAACATAAGGCTTTGCACAGACTGCAGGCTTTACAATTATTAATTCATTAACATTAATTCATTAGTCATCATGCTGTCTGAGCAGCACAATCTTATCCTGCTTCTTTGTGTAAGAAATCAAAGGGCCAAAGGGTTAAATGACTTGTCAAAGGTCAAAGAGAAAAAATCAATGGAAAAACTGGAATTAGAACCTAAAGGCACCCAATTCCTTGCTTTGTGTTTGTTTCACTTTACCTCACCCAATCACAGGCAACAAATAAAACAAGCAAGGTCCCACAAGACTCCTCATAGCCAGAAGAGTTTTTTTTCAGCTGCAAGGTCTCTACCAAGCCCAGCTAGAATCTACAAGGCTTCATTGTGTTTTCAAATACAATGCACACTGCAGTAAATAGGTTATTTTACAACCCTGGCCCAGTTTTCAAAGTGGCCTCAATCAGTGCTGTGCAAAACATTCATGTCCAACCACAAAATTACAATCAGCCTTTGTTTGAATCCAGCCCGTGTCCCTGGCCAGCCGTGGTTAGTCCCAGCTCACAGGGTCTGTGAACTGTTAGTCAAAGGTTTTTGCAACATTTTTGCCCTGCCTGGATTTCTCTGAATATTTATAGGCTGCTGTTCTCGGGACTTTCATATTCAAGCAGCGCTGGCCGGCGGGGTGGGAGGGGGATGTCAAAAACGGAGGGAGTCACATGTTTTCCACTCGCCCCACTTGTTTTGCTTCCAGTAAGAGACACGTGTTGCAGGAAAACAACTGCAAGGCTTTGACTGTGAGACATTTAAATTAGTGTCACAGTATTTCTACACACTTGAATGTTTCCAAACATCCAGCTATTGTGAAATCTGAGTCCATTTGGATACTCCAGCAGACTTGTGGAACTGAAATTTGTAGCCCTGCTCATCAGTTTAGGAGAAGGGATGAGACACATCTCCTCAAAACCTCTTGAAAAGACTGTGAGGTATCAGCAGAAGGAATCAGCTTGAAAAATCCCTGCCATGATTTATCCTGCAACCAAAGCACTCCAAGGCAGGTCCCACAAAGTTTAGTCACCACAGTGTGAAAATTCATACAGTGGTGATGAGATCAATGGAGCACATTGAGCATGGTGGTTACTGTCACTGGTCCTTACATAATTCCAAACACCGTGAAGAAATCAGGAAAGCATGTGGATGTGCAAATAGCTGTCTGCTGGCCATGACATATAAACAAACCCTTGCATCATATGTATCTCCTGCTTCAGTGTCTCTCTTAGAGGTGGCATGCTTTGGGCATGGGGGGAGGGTTTCCATATCTCTTACAGGGTTACTTTAGCTCTGAGGCACAATGGGGACATGTCCCAGCTCTGAGGAGCCTCAGCTCTCCAGAGATGCAGCTTGGCCATCCTCAGTCTATGAATCCTCACCTAAAGGTCTGTCTCGGCTGTGATGTGATTTTCGTCTTAAAGCACAAACAAACCAATTCTGTACAGGAGGAAAATGAGCTGATGGCACACTATAGAGCTGTTTTTGGAAACCAGGCCCTTGTGGGCTTTGTTCTACACATTCCCAACAAGGGCTAAACAAATGAAATCTCATCCTTTCTTGTGCTGATGACAAAATATTCTCTATTCAAAAAAAAAATCTGATGAAACAGAAGTCTGTCCATATGGATGGCAATTCATCTTAACTGAAGATGTCTGCAAACCTCAAGTGGAAGCTGCTGAAACCATAAAAGTTAATGTTAAAAAGACACTGCTAAGAAGCAAAACAGAGGAGAGAATGACAGCCCATGGGCATCTAATAGAAACTACCTCCAGTGTCAGTGCACAAAGCTGAACCACACTAGAAGCAGAAAAGTCTGATGTTGACTCAAGCCCTTTGTAAAATACCCAAATCTCAGAGGACTGCATGGAGAGAGGTTTCCTCTGAATGCAGCTTTATTCCAAGATATTTCCAGTAATTCTTGTCTCCCACGAGGACAAAAATACCAGGACAATTGTCTGGTTTACAATATTTTTGTTCCTTTATAAAAATCTGTTTCAAAAGTGTACAGGTCACAAGAGGACAAAACATAAGGAAAGAGTATGAAAGTGACAGCTGAAATGGTTTTGTTTTGATTATTTTCTTTCCCAAAAGTTTTGTTACTTCAGGTGTAACTTGTGCAGAGGGGAGATGGATTTCCAAAGCTGACGATTGCATACTCATACTGCTCATAAAGCACCTGGATAATTGCATTAGAGGTTCACAGAAATGTCCTATTAATGCAGACTATATTTTGTTTTCCCCTGGCAATTTCAGACAGACTGTTTGTCCCTACAGCTTTTCAGTTTTGACTGAAAAGAGAAATCTTTGTCTTTTATAGCTATGATGAAAAGACAACATGGAAACTACTTTTTCTTCCTGTTGACAAGATCGCTTCTTTAGTAAAAAATTATTTTATTTTAGAAAAGCTCACAGAAGACAAGAAGTCTTTTATTGTTCCTAGCTCTTTGCTAATTCACTTTTAAGTGTATCAGAGAGGGATGGATCTTTCCAGTTGTTGTCTTGTTCTGTCCATCCTTCCTGCATGGGAACATAAGAGGATTTCACATTCATTAAAATTGCAACACAGCCTGGCTGAAACATGAGTTGGGCTGCATATAGAATAAACCACAGTTATATTACAATGACCTTTCCTGATTATCTTGTACTCTGTCACAAGTTAAATGAGGTCATTACTGATGTTACTGGCATTCCTCTTCTTTGGCCCATGACTTCAAAGACTAATGGGCCCCGTTTGTCACTGAATTCTTGTCAAAATGTTGAGTCCAATCAGACCCCTAATAACTGCACACAGGGTAACATTCACAGATGAAAAGAACATGCAGACACATGCCTTATACATAATTAATCCTTCCAATGAACTTCATGAATTTCAAAATTACACAAAATGGAACAAATCCAACACAGAGTCTCCTGTGGGCATATGAGGTCATGTATCCTGCCAGGAGGGTGAAAAAGCCTTATTCTAACATGGATACCCAGCAATGACTCACACAACTTCATTAACTGATTTATTTTCTCTTCCTGCTGTCATCTCTGTAGCTGTACCTGAGGGCTGACAGTGTTAATCAAGACACCTGTCTATCACACCAGAAAATGAGCACCCAAACCCATCACTGGAGTCAAAAGAGGTCCTGGCCTTGCTATCAGCTCTGCTATCACCGAGACAGCAAATTCTGTATCTGTCCAGCTCTGGTTATTCACAAAAGCAAGAACCCAAATTTCTGTCCAGAAACTTTTCCTCCCCTCAAACAACCGTGTTGGGGGTGGGGTGGAGGGCAGGACTCGTTCTTGGAAGCCTGTAAAAGCAGTGGTTGACAATTTTCTTTCTAATGAGAAGTTTTCCTAATTCGGTGCTGGCAAGGCTGTGCACATGTGGCAGCCACATCAAAAGGGTGGGCACTGGCAGGGAGAGCAGCACGGCCTGCAGTGGTTTCTGGGCTGCTCCACGCCAACTGCGTGCTCAAACCCCGCTCTCACACTTGGGGCTGTCATCCAAACACACACCAGCACTGCATTAACCAGCAGCTTTGTTGTATTTGTTCAAAATCAACAATGTGGACGTCCCCTTCTAATAACAACATCAGTATTTCCTCCTCCCTCTTAATTCCACATCTGTGTCGCCATGTGTTGTTTCTGATAGGCATCAAAACATGCCAAGCATATCAAAAGGAATATTTTAGTTTGGCCTTACCCCAATTTTATGGAGATTGTTTGAAAAAAAGACATATTGTTTTCTTTCTTTATAAGTAGATTGATTTGTTTTAGATATCTCAATATTTTCAGTATAGGAAGCCACCATTCTCCTTCCAGCCAGTCGTGAAGTCAACACACATCCACAAGTGTGAGGAAAAATCAAACAAATCATGGAAAAGAAGAAATGCACAGTGGGAAACAGTCACAAAACCAGCTCTACACACGTGAGGATTTTAGAAGCTGAGTTCCTGTAAGCAAAATAGAAGAAATTGGTTTTTGAAACAGATTATCATAGAAAAGGAAGATTCGAAAGGTCAGCAAGTTCTTCCCCTTGCACAACAGTTGGATAAATATTTCAAGAACACTCCTGATTGATTTCAATCTAATTTGTTGCTAAAAATGTACAGTAAAGGAAATTTGAAGCCTCCTTGGATACATCTTTCAGATGCTTCACAACTTTCTTTATTTAATTTTCCTAGTATCCTACACAAATCAACTTGCAACTTTGCAGTAATTGAATTCAATTACATTTTTACTTATTCCCTCTGACATGAAGAAAAATGTCAATGTTCTTTTTATAACAACTTCTTACCTAGAGAAAAAGTAATCAGCTCCTGAGCTCCATCACAACTAGACCCAGTACAATGTCCTAGTTCTAAAGATTCCTTCTGTTTATCAGAAACTTTAGAATTCCAGTGTCATGCTAAAGGACATTTGCAATTCTTCCCATCCCCACTCTTCACATATCTCATACATCCTCTTTAAAACACACAACCCCAGATACCAATATCCAAAAAAAAAGTGTCGACCATATGTGAGCCAAGTGCAGTCAGCTACAAAGCTGCTCTTTTGAAAAGCCCTCCAAGCCTGACACCGCACTTTTATTAATCATTAATTTAAGGTCTGTCCCCATCTCCTGCCACCAACCATGTGTCTATTTTCTGGCCACTTTACCTTGACCAGATTTCCCTCCCTCACCTACAACATAACCTGTCAAAAGCCCCACTAAAATTGGGACATATTACATCTACTTTTTTTCCTCCTAACCTACTGAACTAGTTTTCCAAGAAATAAAGAATTAATCTATGTTATAGCAAGATGCTTTTGTGTCTCATTTCAAATTTCAGCATCAGAATGTGTAGGAAGCTGCGGCAAAATTTAAGGACCATTCTTGAAAGAAAGATGTTGGAAGTTCAGCATGGGAAGCATCTGAGGCAAAAAGATTCTGATGGAAAGATTTTTTTTTTTTTTTTNCAGAACAAAATATAGCTTCCACTCCTAATAGAAATCATAGGAACTGGGTTTGGTACACACAAACCAGTTAAAACTATATATTTTACCCTCAACAATTAGAAGGACAGAACTATAATCTGGAGTAACCACACATGCATTTGCCCTGCAGCAATGGTATGTCAGTACAAGAGCCTGGAAAACAGTAGTTTATAGAAGTCTGCACTTAAATGTGAGGTTTTCAGTTTCTCAGTGGTTAGATCCAATTCAGACAAATAAATTCAGAAAACAAACATCAAAATACGGAAGACTGCAGCAGCAGAGAGGTTAATGCACTCCATAGTTATTGGATTTGTCACCATTATAAGTGAAAAACAAAAGTCTGCTGGTACTGCATTTTGAGAAGTAAGGTTTATAAAATTGACTCCAACTGACTGTGACACTTCTGAAGGAAAAAGATGTTTTCAAAACAAAATCCACCCTCCATGGAAAGGAGATAGAAGGTCATAATCCTCCCAGAGGAGCCATAAACAATCCAAGATAAGGGCAGGGAATTTGCTGAACGTGTGCTCTCGTGCTCAGCCCAGCTCTCCTTGCTGTCCTCTCCTGCAGATGTAACCTTGAAGGGCACCATCATGTGCAGCTGACTCATGGCAATGCTGATGAAAAATCAGCAGAGGGGTTTTTTTCCTTTGCATCTTGCACTTCATCATCTGCTTTAATTCATACAGAAACCCCTGACCACTTCCTGGGAGCACACAAGGCCAAGCTCAGAGCCCTTTGGTCTATGCAACGGGTGCCTGACCCTCACATCCTGGAGAATTTCCTGAATTTACAGGGATGCACTTGCCCACTTTGGTGTGAGATTACCGCTCTCCATGGGCACCTTCCAAATTATCTCAACCAAAACCCCCACTGTGGTGGTACAAACTCCACTCCAGCAATGGATCTGACATTTCAAAATGGACAGACTGTCCTAAAGCTGGGGTAGCAATAGAGATGAACAAATCAGAATTCTGGGTGAGTGAAACCAGACTCATACGTGACAATCATCAGACAATCCCTCAAATCACTCTCCTCAACCAAACAACCCCCTCCTGTCCTTGATGAGTGGGAGTCCCCGACAGCTACTAACAGATTTCAGAGGAAAACTTCTTCCACACCATTCAGTATCCCAATGAAGCATTTCACTTCAGCATTCCAAAAATGCTGTCTGTCTCTGCAGAGATAAATATTGTTATTGAGGTTCTATAAATGAGCTTTCTTTTGCTCCATCTCAGTCTCTTCCATTAAGGAATGTTAGCCTCACATCTGGAAGATCAGGTCTAGTGACCAGGTAACAAAAAAATCTCTTAATTGAACATAAAAGCCTTTAGTTCAGTTGCTGTATTTTTAAGAAAAAGATGAGAAACTTCTTTAAAAATATACATTACAGAGATTTAAAAAACGGAAGCTAGGCCAAGACAAATGACTAAATGTTTAAGTTCTATTTTAAAAGCATATTTTTAACACCAAAACCATCAGAGCATTTTTCTGAAGAGCTGTACATAGGCCTTAGATCAGATTAACTCCAGGGACAGATTTTCCTTTCCGCTGTCCCTCTTTTGATAATCTTTGAGGTTAAGCAAAGAAGAGGATTAGCCCCTGGCTTTCCCCAGAGACCCTTACAAACTGCAGAGCAGGGGATCTCAGGAGGATTGTACGCAAAGAAAACACCAAGAACCAGCTCGAATTTAACAGTTTAAAAGACTTTTAACGGGGCCATAAACAAAACACATCACTAAACACAGGGGCTTTGAGCACCAGTCCCGTGCCTGTTTTCCAGCCACAGATTCACATGAAAATCTCCGGAGCCTGCACAGGAGACAGTGGCTATTAGGCAACTATTCAGCTTTTTGTACTATGTTTATTTTGAGTGGAAAAGGTCATGTCAGAGAAGCAGTGACAAAATTACAATCTGGGAGTTTTGTCAGTACAACTACTCTTACACCAGTGACTCTTGTTGGAATAGCAGAACTGGCCAAAAATCACAAACCAGCCCATCTCTGCCCATCACGGCTCTGTTAGCAGATGTCAGTAGTGTAGCACTGGCTCTGTTTGTAGAACTCTAACCATAGGTTTTCTGTTACAAAACACAGCCCTGAAACAAACCTGCAATCAACTCAAAAGTCAGAAAATGTAGGATAAAAAAACCCCATAAAAACAAAAAACAAAGTGACTGGCTCTTTGTTTCTTTTAATTTCCCTGATGGCAACAGATGAACTTTGGAAGTAGCCACATGGAAAAAAGGTAGAGAATGAAAGCTTTTCAGTTTAAATTGTCAACATCATAATACCTCTGGCAGGGACATAACACTTGCAGAGTCCAAGAATTGGAGGCCATTCAGTTGGAAACTTCTGTATGTGAGACTAAATTCCTGCCCACTTGTATTTGAGAAAAATCTGTGTGCCTATTTATTTATTTTAGAGAAGGGCTTGGTTTTATCTTTCAGGCCAATTGCCAGTGCTCCTCATTACATTCTGCCTCTAAGAGTTTCTCCTGCAATTACAGTTAAATCAAACCCTGTTCCCTCTCTGTCCTTAATGCTGAAAGCAAAACTCAGCTAAACTGCTTCAATGCTCCTCTGTGATGGAGGGAAGGGATGCAATATCTACCTCTGAACAATGAGTTCTGCTATTCAGATTTCTTCAGGTTGCCATGAAGTCTGAGACTGGACACAGTGGCGACAGAAAAAAAACAGAGGCTTATTGGAATGCAGAGAAACAGAATGAAACTTTTCCTAACACAGAGAAGAGGAGAGATGCCCAACACTCATGTAGATACATTGAACAAAGACATCCTAATATACTAAAAATGAGGATATGAGATAACCCAGCTGAATTTAGTAATTTTTATACCTCATTCACTGATTTGAAGACTTAAGTGATACCTGTGCACTGGATTAAAGAAAAAGAAGACTTAAACATTATAGTACTAAGTATGCACAGTCTTCTGTATCAGTGTTTTAGGAGGATTTTCTTCCTGGAAAATAGAACAGATTTTCTAAGTCTATACTTTCTAAAGTAAAAAGGGGCTTGCTGTGTTCTCAAACCTAGCCAACTTCTCTGTGTTACAAGGTCCTATTAAAACCTTCACCTTTGTTAGATTCTGGAAAGCTCAGACAGAAAAAAAAATTATTTGGGAATTCAGCTTTTTAAACCTTTTTCTGGAATAGGAAGGCACTAAAAAGGTATGGAAGAGGAAATACTAGGAATTCCTGCTCAAGTACTTCCCTCTATACACTCATTTTATCAGTGCTCTGTACTGGTCTCCTTACACCTCTCCCTGTCCTTTAGCCCCGGGACATTAGCCAAGCCAAGCCATTAGAGGACATTAAGCCTGGGGCTCTGGGTAGAGTTTAGCTCAGCTCAGCACTGCCCCGGGACACTTTATCGAGGCTTTAGATGCTCTCACAAGACAGAGGGAGCAGAATCCGAATCGAAAAATCCCTTTTCTTTACAAGTAGGAAGAGGTAAGTTTCCCAGTTCACTGCTAAGCAGCAGCAGAGCAATTCAGTAATCTCATTTACACCGGTAAATTATTTGCAATCAGTGCCTTTAGCCCAGACTGAGACCAGCATACTTAAAACAAAGCAGACATGGTCTTTTTCAGATAACAGCGATGAATATTCATTATGTTCACCACAAGCAGAGTGAAGGACTGTCAGTAGTGAGATTGCAGGGAAATCTAGGACCTGAAAAGTCTTCTGCTGGTGGCTTTTTTACTTTACTGGCCGTAAAAGAAGGACAAGGATAATTAGACTTCTAACTCAAGTGAATTATTTAGAGCCTAAAGGTGTGGTTGTTGTACAAAAGCTAAAACTCTCCTCCCTCCCCTTGACGTTTTTACGACCCTTCCCTCACTCTTGACTGAATTTGCCGTGAACCAATGAGAGGAGCAACACCAAAAGAAAATTAATCACACTAAACAAGGCAATAGTTTGCTGCCGGCTTTGCTCCTGAAGCACCTCCCCGAGCCTGACCTGCTGCAAGGGAGGAGAGTGCCCAGAGCTGAGTGCATCAGTGCTGTGTGAGGATGGGGCAGTGGGACAGCCAGGCAGAGCAAGACTGGCTTGAACTGCTGTGGACACAAAACTGAAGTCAGATGGAATAAATCCAGGCACCGTGTTTCTCCCAGAGATTATCTCAACATCACACTGACCTTACAAAGGAAGCTGAAAGTTCTACAGATACACATGTGCATACAAACCCTGGTGTGATTTTTATTGCAGTTGGTACAGGGGCTTTTACACATTCATCAGTGCACCACGACAGGCATGAATATCACTGGGTTACACACACAGTGCTAACTCTGTCTGCCAGAGAGTTTTTGGGTTGCTTCAAGGGTTTAGGTCAAGTAGATTCCATGTTTCAGATTTTATTAAAAGCAAAATAAATTCTTGTTTCTTTAAAGGAAGTTGTCTGTTGTAAGGGCTATAACTAAGGGCTGCTACTTTTTTGATAACAAAATGATTGAAGCAGGAGTTCTTTAAAAATAATTTTTTCTAGCATTTGAGTCATGAGATTCAGATAGGAAGTCTAAGACTGAAAGGTTATGGACAAATGATTAATGAAATGGAAATGAAAGTCTCATTGTAAACTAGATATTAAAGGATAGGAAAAAAACTGTGAGGGGAAGAATATTAAAAATATGAAAAAGTTAAACAAGTATGGGATAACTTCAATCACTGCAGAAAGAAATAGGCATAAACTAAACAAGAAGTTTTCAAATATGAAATAGATTTAAAAAATCATTAGAAACCATAAAAATAAAATTAAATCAGTGGGAAACAAGAAAAAGTTGCAGGGAGCAGTTCAGATTACTTACAGGTAGAAACACGCTGAGAAGTTCACCTGTCCCTCCTAAAGGCACTGAGAGGGTAAATCCCTCTGTGCTTATAAAAACGTTGGTTATAAGACTTCAGTCAGGTATTTAAATGCAAGCCCTAATTACTACCTCTGTAAAGTTCCTTTTAAACATTCTCATCTCAAGCTCAGTGCGTGACACCTGCACCTTTGACATAAGCACCTTCTGTGCCATTCATTCCAGCACATCAAAGCCAAAGCTCCAATCCACTGCGAGGAGCAACCTGAAACCCCAAGAGCTAAGGCAGCTGGGGAGATGCAGTTTGCAGGGACAAGCCATGAACAG
>VZUA01085152.1:3590-17150 GCA_013401035.1 Horornis vulcanius
TTTATAAATAACAGATGTGACTTTTTTTTTTGTGAAAAGTGTTTGAGTTTTAAAATGTTCAAAGTTTTTAAGGAAAAAACAGTCTAATTCTGTTTGCTTATTTTGATTTTCCTTATTTTTGTTTTGTTCTTTTCTCTATTTTCCTGAGCTTAGAGGGCAAATAAAATTTTCCCCGGCAAGACAAAGAGGAGGAGTATTGTCTTTCATTTTATCATGGAGAAGTAAGCACAGAGAGGGTAAAGTCCAGAATTTTCCACAAAATTGGGATACCAGAGAGGTTACATTGTGTCCTTCAGGTAGTCACCATTACATGGTACAAATTCCATTGACATTATTCACCAGTAACAAGACTAGCAATTATTTTCAATGGACAAAATAGGGTTTGAAGAAGGATTTTGAAGAAAATTGTGTAGTTTGGTGTTACCTTAGGGCCAACACATTTGATAACCTCCTCTTCTGTATGAGTATCTGAGGGGCACTGATTGCAAACATCCTCAAACTCCTCCCTTCTCTAGCCTTCATAACAATGAGTTGTAATCTCTATGCATAGGTATAACTGCTGCTCATGTATAAGCTACTAGCAGCCAATGCTGACTCCTGGCAGAGCCACGGTGTGCCCTCAGGTCTTCATCCCAGGGTCTATTGCAGCTCCATGCCAGGCATGGGAAGTATTGCACAGCAAGGTCCTGATGTGACAGGGGCTGGGAACATCGCTGGGACACGTATGTGCACGGTGTGAGTCTAAAGAGCTGTCAGTCCTAAAACATGTAGGCACCGTCCTCAAGCTGAAGGCTGCACACCACTACTGCTCTTTGGCCCTCTGTTCCCACCCATGAGTAAATGTTCAGCTTCTCACCTGTGTAGAAAATCCCTGTTTTCTTCTCCTGGATAAGAAGAGAAAGACAGAGGCAGACCACATCACCATACAGAAGGAAGAGAGAATGGGGTGGGCTGGAATTGGGTTCCTGTGTGCAAAATCCTGGGGATGGAATAATGTCATTCCCAGAAAAACTGATAGTGACAGTCCCACTTCCTCTCCAGCCACAGCTGCTGCCACCTCAGCCCTAAGCCCTTCATGGGTGGAAACAGAAGCCTGGCTTTGCATGGCTGTGGCAGAAGTGATACAGGCAGTGGGGCCCACTCGGGCTGAGCTTTTCCCCTGTCATGCTCTTCACCATGACAATGGAAGATCTCCTCTAACCAAAATCACTATTGTTGCCTTTGTTATCTGTGCTGATTGCACACTACTCACACTTAAAAACTCCAGAGTGGACATGACCCAGCACAGTTCTTCCTAATGCCACAGCGCCCTTGTCTGTGCTGTCTCGGACTGTCATGGTCTTGGGCTATGAGTGTTCTGATTCAAACAATGTTTAGTTCCCCACCATCTCTACAGAGAAAGTGCTCAGCCCTCCCTTAATTTCAGCCTGGCCTGGATAAATGAATTCTTTTGTCAAATGCTGCTTTAAAAAAAGTGGTGATTCCAGCTGTCACTTGAGCACAAACTCTCTTTAAGGTTTTCCAAGCTGGCCAAGGAAAAGCCTGCCCAGCCCAGTGGAGCCTGTGCTGGATAGCTGGGGTTCAGAGGGACAGCCTGTGGGTCTGTTTGACAGATGCCTGGGTGGTTCCAAGGAGTGAAGCAAGCAGCAGCCCTGTCTTGCCATCAGTGCAGGGAGCTGACTGGGGCCTACTGCTGCAGCTTGGCTTTGTAGCACATGATGCATGTTTCCTGCAGCAGCCACAGTTTGATGCTAGCTGTGGGGTGGCCACACGCATAAGCTTCAGATGATTTAGCTGCCCAGCTCTAAGAAGTCTGCATCCAAACTAGAATTTCAGAAATTTGGCTGGTAATATTTAGGAAAGGAAAGGCCATGTTCCTCACACCAGCATAACCTTTTCAGCTAGTTAACATCCTTTCACCTAAGCGTATACAAACCATTGCTTTGCAGCAAGATGAGAGTGTTTTTCTCTCTTTGGAAAATGAGTCAAATGATAGATTAATTTCATTATCCCTGGAAACACTGGATGAGCCATTTGTGTTGAATTTTTAACCAAAAGATACATAAACCAGCAACCAAAGATGGACAACCATCCTAGATGTTTTTCATATGGAGGAAAGTATGGAAAAATTTTAAGTGCCTAAAATAGACATGAGACAACTTTACATTCTAATGGACATAATATTGTAATGGCTTTCTCAGTAACAGCAGTTACTAATACAGGCACCAGTGACACACCTTTTGCTAAGCACTTCTTCAAGGAACACATTTCACAAATAATGTGCTAAAAATTGTCTCACTTTACTTAATGCATTAGCAGTGAATTTAAATATGCATCAGAAGGAAATCTTCCCCCAGCTGCTGAGATCCCATTATCCAAAGAATATCCTGTGTGCTGTCTTCCTCTCCCCTACACAGGCAAATTAAGCTGTCCCCATCCTGTTCCCATCTTTCCCTCACAGCTATGGCTGCAAGAAACCAACTGAGTTGCAGGCAAAGATATCAGTGACTGCTCTGAAGGCTTGAAGGTGTCTAAGAGAATAAAGTCTGGTCTGGATCTTCATGATGGACCAGCAACATCCTCCCCATCATGGGTCTTCAAAGCAGGTACAACCAGCAGTATCCTAGTAATGCAGTTTCCATGCAGCACTTCTTTTCGGTGCAGCATCTAGTCTACTGAACATGATCCCATAAGATTCACGGCTCACTGGGGAGAAAAAAAACTTCTCCCCAAAATCTTCACATTCAGATCCCTGGAAGGGTCAAGGGTCTGGATCTATGCCAAAAAAAGTAGAATCTTTCTGTGAATGAGAAATCATTGCTGCATTTCGCATATAGATGCATTGAGGTGAGGAGCTTAAGCAACATACCCAGGGTTACAAAGCAACCAAGTGGTAGAGCAGAAACAGACATCTGGCATCCTGACCCCCTATTTGTCTCTAGTTTCTATTCTCTCTTTCACTGATGCTTTCAAATCTGTAGTTAACGTTGCTGTAATGCATTTAGAAATGAATACAAATAAGCATTTTTTCAAGTGGGCAATAAAGATGAGTTGATTTTGCACAGTTGTAAAATTCTGTTACGTATAAAGGATTCTTTATTTTATAATAGCTATTAGAATGTTTGTTTGTGGGATTTTCTTGGGCTGGAAACTTCAGATGGAGCATTGCTTTGAGCTAATCATTTAGCAAAGGACAAAGATACCTTAGATTGCTGACTCGTCCTATAGTTAATGGTTCTCTCAGGCTTTTCTCTGTCAAATGTGGCAACTATGACATCAAATGTTATCTCTGTAAACACATGCCAACTCAAAATAGCACATGGTGGGGGGGAGAAGGACAAAGAGTTCCTTATCCTATATTTTAGCAAAGATTATGGTCGCCAGCATATTCCTCTCAGTACAGAAAAAAAAAATAGACTTCAGTTCACCTACACTTTACAAAATTTAATTTTCAAAAATAAATGACTGATGTAACAAACTATTTCACTTTCAAATTAGACACATTAGGGGATCATGCTCTCAGTGCATGAAGTATGGAATTCTTACTCCTGGGATGTCAGAATTTGAGTTATGATAGATCACCTTCAGAGGGACACTATAGGCATGAGGATAGCTACAGCTATTAGAGACCTTTTTCTAAAGATTTCCCAAGGCAGTAGACTGCCACTTCAGACAACCAGACTGTTTTGTTGATCTGCCACTGATCTGCCATGTGACCTTGAGCAAGTCTTTTCACTTTCCTCTGGCTCTGTTTCTCCTCCTACAATTTGCCTTATCTATTTAAATGGCAGCCTTTCTGAGCAGGGAATTTCTCACCTTGTGCTAGCTAGCAGTGCTTAGCTGAATGTGAACCCGTCTTCCTTGGGAATGTTGTATTGCAAAGCCAGCAAGTAACTACCAATTAAAAGCACTAGTATAAAATACTAATGAGCTATTTTTCCAGAGGGGATGTTAGTACAGTCAGAGAAACAGTGATGCCTCATTTGCCACTACTTCACTTCTGCTCTTCATATCTAGAAGCTGAAGCAACCAACGCTGCCACAGTCAGCGTTTTTGGAGGCAAGCCTCAAAACCATGAAGACGTGGGGTGTAGCGATGTGAGGCAGAGCTGGCCAAGCTGTGGCTGCTGAGCTGCACTTGGCTTAGGAGCAAGTCAAATCCACTCCCATGCTGGGTTTTATCAAGGAGGATGAGAGGCGCTCCTAATCCTGGCTGTGAGTGAAAGTGAGCTTGCAGAGCTGCCAAGGCTCTGGCTGCAGTGCTGGACCACAGCCACCCTTGCTGACAGCCCTGGGCTGGCAGTGTGTATTGTCCCAGGGGCTGGGTACCTCCGGTGATGGCCAGCTCCAGGGCTCACAGGCAACACAGCCGTGCTGAGCCACGCAGACCAAACTCTGCAAAGCTCTCTCCCTTTAACCTGCACACACGGCATGGAGAGGCAGAGGGCAGATCATCCAGGTGGGTCACAGCCCACCAAGACCTCTGTGCCTGAGGAGGTAGTTTAAAGGCAGCTGAACAACATGACTGCTCAGCAGCAAAAAGCCGCAGCCTGTCCTAGATTTTCCAGTGTGGATAATTGTCACTGGCACTGTCTCATGATGAAACACGCCATGAATAAGAACAGGTACAGAGTGCAGAGGCCTGCTTCCGAGTCCTGGGCTATGGAGCACCTCTCCAGAATTTGTAAGCAAGATCCTTACATATCTTAATTTACATGTGTGACACCTGTTCCTGAACAATGAAAAAGGTATAAAATAAAAAACACCCTAAATGGACTTTTCTCCATTTTTCATGGCTTATTATTCCTAGCCATCTCCAAGCAAGCAATCTGTACAGCCTTTGGAGTCACATCCCACCAGACCTTTGGTTAGGGTCTTTTATCTGTAGACCAGTAGTGCAGGGAAGCTCTGTCTTCTCCCAGAATCAATGGTATTAAACCCTATTTGGAGCAGTGAGGTTTTCTGGGGCTGAACCATCATTTTTGGAGGGAAGGTATTTTATGGCAGTGATATGATATGTGCTAGAGCTTATGTTGACTTTGGTGAAGCAGTTTATTATCCTAAATAAGTGTTGTTTGTAAATTTGTCCAGAAATACCTAATATATTTTACGAGCTACGTTCAAGTTTTCAGTGTGCAGCACATCCACAGTAGAGCAGTTTCCTTGGCATTCTTCCCATAAATTAGACAAATTCCCAGACTATCTAAGGCAGCAATTCACTTCAGAGAACAGGATTTCTTAACACAGGTCTGAGGAGAAATGTGCCTGCCTAACTCATCTTCACAATTTGGGAAGCTGAGGCTTTCTCCCAAAAGGTTTGTGGGGCAAGACCTCAGCATCTTCACAACATCCTTTTCCCAGCCAAGAGACGCTTTCCCCTTCCATCTGCAGTCTGGGGAGAGTAAGCATAGGGGAGTGAAGCCTGTGCCTTTCTCTTGCACACACACAGCAAATCCCAGAGCTTTCTGCCTGGAATCCCCCTGAGTCAGTAAACAGCTGGATTTGTATCCCAGTCAGGAGACAGCTCTCAGAGGAACATCTGGCTCCACTCTCTATCTTGTCTGTTGTTCCTTCACACATCTACTTCCTTAAAAAGAGCTTACTGGGGTGAGCAGGAGGAAAAACTGGCTCCAAGTCCTTTTGGCTACTTAAAGAGGACCACCCTGTTGCACTGTCAAACAAAAGTTATATATTTCCTACAAAAAATATAATACTTAAATAAGGGAGACAATTAGATGTAGTTGCCTATTGCAATGCGGTTCCAACATCTTTGGGATGACTCGGAAGTTTATGTCTGCAAGAATGCTGACTGCTGCTTGCCTTCTCTTCAGTTTGATCTTCCAGGCTGTTAGAGAAAGGGCTCTGCACAGAAAGGAGTGAGCGAAACTTGTGGGTGCTTGGGGGAATTGTGTTAAATATCAAGCAGGGATGTCAGTCTGCCCAGACTTCCAGATGACATCCTTGTTTTGCAAATTGCCCCAAAAGAAGCTAGGGGCAATATTTTTAGAGGCTCATATTGCTTAGTGTGAATGACAGTGGTTGAGTGTCTTCTCTGACAATTTCCAAATAAGCACAAGCCTAATGAGAAAGGAGAAGAACAAAGACCATTGCTGTGGGGCAACAGATTTGAGGGAAAAAATTGTGATTTTGTGGTCAGTCAAACATGGAATGTGCTGATGGTTCCGTAAGATTTTCTAATGGAAAAATCATAAGCTGCAAATAGTTAAATCAGAGTCTCTGTTTCTCAGCAAACATCTTAAATTACACATAAAAAATCTCTTAAACTCTTTAGCTTAAGAGAGGCCCTGTCTAGCTCTAGATCTTTTGCCTTTTGGGAATTTTGCAGCAGACCACCCACTGGGAAAATGAAAAGCTGGCATCTCTACCACTGTGGCACTTTTTCTGGAGACAAGCCCCTAAAATGCTTTGCTCTTTTCCTTGGGAAGACCAAATGAAAAGGTCTGACTTGGTCAACTTGATTTGACAAAGCAGAGAGGTATAAATCATTCATGGCATAGTACCTAAACTATTAGGTATTCTATTTACATGTATTTGGACCAAATGTCCAGCTTCACCGCACTACTAACATGTAATGTAATCAGCTCACACTTGTCTACAGTTTCACAGAGAGACATGCTTTATGCTGTAGAAGCCTTGTCTCAGATAATGAGATAGTTGTACTAATTATTATAAATCTGTCCCAGCCTATTAAAGGCTTTCCTTAATGATATTGCAGTGAGGTGGCTGCTTCACTCTGAGTCAGTTTTTCGTGTCTTTTTGATTGAAACCTTTTGTGGTTCCTTAGTGAAGGTAGCCAATTTCTAGTTTATAGGCAAACAAGCCACTTTGTCTCCAGACAATTTTATGAAGATTATGTTTTTCACCAGAATAAAAGGTATGGAGGTGGAACACTAATCTTATGCATTAAAAAACAGTAACAATTACAACAGCAAAACCTAAAAGTAAAAATATTTTTAAAAAACCACAAAAAAAGTGTGCATTATGCATAGAAAGAACCCATTTCTAGATAGAGATTAGGGATTTAATTTGTTGTCCATATGCTGAAATGCTCTTCCTTACCAAGTTAGCTGAGCATTTCACAAACACCAATGCACTTTTATCTTTACACCATATGGGAGACAATTGTTGCTCTAGTTAGGCAATTGTTGCTCAAAGGGCAGATGAAAAAGAACGTCTGCATGGCATATGAAGTACACAGGACCTTCTGGGTGCCCATCTCCTTTGGAAGACACCAAGGACCTGATGAGAACACACTGTAAATCTCTCTAAGTTTGCTTGCATCCCTGGTTTCCTTTCTGTGGCTGAATCCATAGCTTATTCAACATATTTTTGACTGCTTAAAGCTTTACACCAGTCTAGAAGACCAGGACTTGGATCTGAAGTTCTTGAAGCATCCCAGATCCTTCAGTTTAAACACCATCTTAGTGGCTTGACCTTGTCCATATGCCTGAAACATGAACTAGTGCTGGTGTCTTGCATTTCACTGAGTTCAGCATATATACAGCCTATTTGCAACATAGTTAGCTAGGCTCAGCTTCAGAACCTGCCAAATTTTAGGATGGGCCAGTAACACCATGGCCAAGGATCCTCGGTATAGAAGGGTCCAAGAGGCAGGGTGAGTCTGTCTGACCCTCTTTGCTAAAGGCAAAAGATAGGGTCATTCTGCACTCCTACAGTATCTAGCAATTGTCTCATCTCTTGGTGCTGGGGGCCCAAACCTAAATCAGCCACCAGCTCCCTTGGGGTTTTGCTGTTTGGTCACAGAGGGAGTTGGTAAGGAGAGTTCATTTCCAGAAGAAGATGTCCCATCCATGAACACTTCACAGGGGAATATGGGAGAGTGGGAAGCAGCTGAAAGAGGGGTTACTACTGTGCCTCCAGGCAACAGCAACTGTCATGGACTCTTGGCTATGGCCTAAAACATCAAGAGCCCCTTGGGGTACTGTGTGTTCAACACCAGTTACTATGCCAGATTGCATGGCAGCAGTTTAATCACAGAGGCCACAGAGGCAGGATTGCATATCTAATGTCGCGCCTTTAGGAGTTCAGCAGCGTGGGGCTATAGCATTATGTGTAGACGAGTGTCAGATACTGTCTTGGGTTTCTTGCCAAGATATCAAGAGCTACTTTTTGCTATTTTATACTTTCCACTGATTTGGCTGAAGTCCATATTTATAGCTTCAGATCACACATCTCCTAAAGGACAGTGGGAGGCTTTTCTTTGTACCTCTAGGAAACCTCAGTGCACTGAGAACAAATCCTTGAGCAGGTACCTTCTCAAGCACCCTGCAGCTGGGAAAAATGGCAGGACAGGATTGGAGCATTATTTCTTGAGGCCTGTTCTAGGCTCTGCTTTTCCCTTTGTAACAGCCTGACATTCCTAATCCTCTGGGGTAATCAGGATGGGCATTCTGCCCACAACACTTCGCACGCTCTGGTATTTACATGTAAACTAAATTTTGCAGTGAAATTTATCAGAGACCATGAAGAATAACAAAGAACAAATTATGAGTATCTTCATTACCTTTACAGAATCTACATTAAGACTACCAATTTAGCTGTCCCATTTTCCCTCTGTGGGCTTATTTCAATTAGATTTCTTTTAAGAAAGTGAAAATGTGCCACTAAAATAAATCAGTAAAACAAAATTGCTTGGGTTACATCACCAAAGAATTAGATTCAGAATTATCACTCTTGTAACATACCACCCCTGAGCTGATCTAGAGAGCATCCAGATTTTTCTTAATGACAGCACACTGGTTTCAGTGGCATGGTATTCAATGGAGGTTTCTTCTTGTGACAGTCACTGCGCAGGACATCTCACAGGAACCAGAAATAAGTTCTCTGTTCTTCTTCTCATGCTGTTTCATCTTTTCTTATTATTCATTCTTTGGCTTCATTTCTCCAGACAGAAGAGAGAAGTAAGGGAATCACTCTGTGATTTCTAATGCAACATGTTTCTAACATGCATCTACATGGTGTCTGCTCATGCCTGCAGCCTCCACACAGGGTCAGCATGGTCTTCATAGCCTGGGCAGCATGGTCTCTTTCCCCCATGAAAAGCCTTCTCAGTTCCTTTAGAGACTTATCTCAATTTTTAATTCATCTATTTCCCTAAACATGAGACAATGGTTCCAAACAGCTGATTGATTTCTCTGGCCAGAGATTAAGTATTTTCTGGTTGGAAATTTTTTTTTTTCTAGGCTCTGTGGAATCTCCAGGCCCTGATTCAGCATGTTCTGTGGGTACATGCTCCATTCCTGCTGTCTTCCAGTACAAGTTGAGTCATTCTCATCCTGTTCAAATGCCATCAGAAGCCAATGGGATTTATGTATATGCATACACGACCCATTGGATCAACAAGCGTGTCACAGCTTCAGCTCCTTCCATCACAAGGAGGAAAATGCTACACTGACAGGGGTAGACCTGTAACATTTCTGTGTAAACAATGCTTGCTTGGGTCCCCAAGTTGTGTTATTTATGTCCCCAGAATTGCCAGCTCTACCAGAGGGAATTTGAGTGGTCTCAAATAGCAGTGCCTGGCCATCACAAGAATTAAGTACTCCATTGTCCTGGAAAGAATTGTTAGAGCTGTGCTCCAGTTTCAGAAGCCTTTCTATTCAGAAGACAGAAAAATGCAACATGTCCTGTGCCCTAGATAATTCAAAGAAAACACTCCTGAGTTCCTGAGAACCTATAACTGTCACTTAATGAGCAATGAGACCACTCTTAGAGGTAATTAATATCCCTTTTTGTTGTGAAAAAAAACCCCAAACCAAAATAAAATAAAACCACCCCTCTCAGTCAGAGCCAATGTTTCTGCTTTACATCAGGGGGTGAAGTTTTAAACAGGTGCAGGGTCCAGGACTAAAAAAATGACCTGTGCTATGAAACATCCCTCCCCAAGTCCTTTACTTACTGAGCTATAGCTGTTGACATGTGAGAATGGCTGTCGCCCTGATCGTGTCACGCCGACATTATTTGTCGAGGATGTTGCCGGTCACCCACTGATTACAAGCAAAGTCTGTGACCTCCTGGCTCAGCCAGCAGTTACAAGTACATCAAGTAGGACAAAGGTGTTCCTTAACATCCAAATAAACCATGAGAATAAAGCCCAACTGCCTGTTGGTGTTAACAAAACACATGGAGTATTTTTATCTCTGGAAAGCTATTTCCTATTTGTAATACTACTTGAAACCCCTTCCAAGTTTTCATTTGATGTTTCTTGCATTCATATATTTTATGTATCTTATTTTCATTTTCCAAACATGTTTATTAAAAATGTTCTCATTGTGATGGGCCTTGTGGTAAGAATTTCTGTTTTGGGAAAAGAATGCCAGAGTTGGAGGTTTTTGCCAGAAGGATGTGAAAGCCGAAGGAAACAACAATGACTGAGGCTAGAGATTTGTCACAGGGAGTTAGAATGTGAAAATTTACAGTCTGGCCATGAGAGAGTCCAGGCTAAAGCCATGAATTTATAGGAAGCATTGCCAAAAGCTGGATACTATTATTTTACTCAAACCCTGTTTTGCTTTGTGTGAAAAAAAAATTTAGAAAAAAAAAATTTGAGAAATGCCAGAGACTTTGGCTCTGCATATAGAAGAAAGAAGGCAGAAAAGCCACCTCTGTCTCCACTGCTCTTCCCATCCCACTTGAGGAGTGAGAAGCATGCATGACCTTCCCTGGAGAAATCATGGAAATTCAACCACCCCAAACCTCATAGGGAGAGTTTCTGCTCGCTTGAGAACTGCCCTTGCACTGAGCACTGCCAGCTCAGACTCTGCTGACTTCAAAAGAGCACCAAACGAGCTGGGACCCACTCACATCGACACGTCGTCCCCCAGCCTAGCAAGAAATTCCTTCATTCCTTAGTTCTGCATCCACCAAAGGAGAGGCAAGAGTTTGTGGCTCGGAAGGTTGAAAACTGCATCGGCACAGGCTTGTAGATTCCTGCTCCACTCCAGATAATACAGCCTTGAAAGTGCCCATCAAGGTTTTACATAAAGAAAAGGCTTTATACTCCTTTATGCTTTCATTGTCCCAGTGACGTTAATTGTTGGTGGGGTTGCTTTCTTTAAATTGAATGAAACAAAAGAGTTCACTTTTATCTTAAAACTACGAGGTCTGGATCTGCTGGAAAATTACTTGTGAGACCTCTGGATCTCTTACTTGCACAGAAGTAGACACTTATATTTATTGCTTTACATATGGCCACAATCCAGCAAATCACTCAGGCATGTGAATAACTTTCAGCATGGAAGTAGTCCCCGTGAGGCAGCGGGACTACCGCCACACTAAATATACACATCAAGTGATGAGCACGGCTCCACCCTCGTGTTTTCCCGAGTGCTGCCACTTCCCCATGTACACACCCAGCAGGCCAAGGGGCTTATTCCTCGGGTTCCTTTCCAATTGCATAAATCTCAGTTGCAGATTTGAACTGTGGGCTGCACTGATGGCTACACGCCCATTGATCCTTGCCCACGTCTGTCCACCAAGGCTCTGCTTTCCAATCAGAATAGATATTCTTCCTCTTTTCCCTTTAATCCCGAGAAAAATACGTAACGATTTTGCAGGGGGGAGCCTTGTTGAGTTTTATAGAGCCTTGCTGCAATGTATGAGTAGCACAGAGACACAGACCCCTCGAAGGGCGGGAGCAGCAGGGACAGCTGCCAGCCGCCCCACCTAGCCTGGCCCCGGGGGGTGGGGGCTCCTGCCGCCCTGGAGGGTTAAAGGGCCGGGCCTGTCCCGCTACTTTTTCTCACGCCGTAGTTTGGAGGGAGCGAGGCGGCCCCAGGCCCCGACGGCTGCTACCCTCGGTGGTCTCCTGTGGGGCTTCGCTCTCCTCAGGGAGAGGTGAGACTGCATCCCAGGGCATGCGGACCCAGGATTAGAACGGCAGCCAGTCAATGGGACTTAGGGGGAGAGAAAAGTGGGGAGAGGAGGGAATGGCAAATACTGCGTAGCAACGGTAAGACGTGAAGCTGAGAGCACTAAGTGCATACCAGGATTTATAGGTGGACTTTACAGGACGTTTTACTACAACCTGGGAGATGATTCATTTTTATACATAGGCTGTTACACTCGGGGCCGCTCCAGCCGGTTAATGTTCAACGCGGGCCGGGCTTAGCGGTGGGCGCAAGCAAACCCGCGGCCGGGGAAGGGCTGCGGCCACCGGCCTCGCTCCGCGCCCGGCCCCGCCACAGGCCCTCAGCCCCGGGATTTGCGGGTCCAAAAAAAGGTCAAAAGTCAGGAGAGGCTAAAAGGCGTCCACTCCCGGCCATTCCGATCAGGCGTGGGTTTCACCGCCGCGGTCTGTGCGTGGCCAGTCCCTACCAAAGCCTCTGGAGCATCCCTCTCATCTGTGTGTGGCGGCTACGGAGCACAGCCCGCACAGCACTCTGTGTGCGTGTGCGCATGTGTGTCTATATGTATCTGTGTAAAATATGCACGTGTGCACAATAGATATCGTGCGTGTATTACACGTGTATGTGTGTATGTGTCCGCCGGAGTGAACCTGAGACGCTTACCCGCTGCATCCCGGCTTAGTGGGGAGACACGCTGGGCTGGGGCCGCGTCTCTGCCACACTCTTGCACACTCTTTGTACACTTGAGCACACACAGAGACACACACAGGGCTCACACGGCTCCTTCCTCAGCGCCGTGCCATGCCGCCCGGCAGGGAGCTGACTCCAAAGGGCGCTCAGGTCTTCATCACTGCTGGAGGGAGGCACTCGCGGCCTCCTGTTCCCGGGTGGGCTACTGGGCAGTTTGTGGCTTTCTTTTAATCTTTTTTTTCCCTTTTTTTTTCTTTTTTTCTGGTTTTGGGTTGGCCATCAGCTGCGTCCATACACTGCTCCCGACGGGAGGCTCCAGCCCCGCAAATTGCGCCTCTCGCCCAAAAATCCCAGGGATTCGGCGCAGGGGCTGTCCAGCCGCCCCCTCCCCGCGTGGGGTCCGGCGCAGGTTCTTGCCCGAGCGGTACCGCGGGAGGGTACCTGTCCCCACCTCGGTCACGGTGCCTCCCTCCCGTGGGGCTGCAGACCGTGAGGCCCCGCTCGCACGCTGCCACCACCGGCGCTGCCGGGCACGGGCTGGCGGCGGCCGTGCGAGATGGCGGGGCCGGGGTCAGGCCGGTGGCCCCCCCGCGCAGTCACAGCCCGCCCTCTGAGAAGGCAGGCTCGGCTTGGATCCCTCTGTGCCTGCGACAGCGTTTGCCCTGCCCCGCCTGGCTCCGCGGCGGCGGGAGCGACCCGCGCTGCCCCCTGCGCTTCGGGGCGGGCGGGGGGTGGTCACAGCCGCAAAGGGAGAAAGCGACCAAACAAGCCACCCTCGTCCCCGAAGTCCAGGATCGACCAGAGGGACGTTCGTCGAGCACCGCCAGAGGGCCGGATCCCTGCGCAGGGGCGCGGAGCACCGGCTCCGTTCTGCCCGCTCCAGTCCGGCGGATCTGTCTGGCACAAGTAGGGCCGAGGTCTCGAAAAGCGGCCTCAATTTCATTAAAAACCCCCACCAAAACAAAACACACACACACACACAC